>CAMZMU010000088.1:7053600-7121773 GCA_947311845.1 Poa pratensis
GGTGCACAAGTTTGTGGTGAAGCGGGGCTTATGCTGGCATATACCACTGATGAATGCGATCCTTGACATGTACCTCAAATGCGGGTGTGTTGGGAAGGCCGTGGAGGTGTTTGAGGGTATGGAGCAGAAGAGTGTTGTGACTTGGACAACGGTGATCGCTGGATTTGCGTTGCATGGCCTTGGTCTGGAAGCTGTTGAGATGTTTCGCCGGATGGAAAGGGAGAATGTGGCACCAAATGACGTTACCTTTCTTGCTATCCTGTCAGCGTGTAGCCACATTGGACTGACTGATTTGGGTCGCTGGTATTTCAAAATCATGATATCTCAGTATGGGATTAAGCCACGAGTTGAACATTATGGATGCATGGTCGATTTACTTGGCCGTGCTGGCTGTTTGATGGAAGCTCAAGACTTAGTTAAGGGCATGCCTTTCATGGCAAATGCAGCAATATGGGGAGCTCTTCTTGCTGCTGCTCGGACCCATGGTGATGCTCAGCTTGGGGAACAAGCTTTGTTGCATCTAATTCGGCTTGAGCCTCACAATAGTGGGAACTATATTCTCCTATCAAATATTTATGCAGAACAGGAGAGGTGGGATGATGTGAGCAAACTTCGAAAGGCAATGAAAGACAGGGGTGTAACAAATGTACCAGGGGCAAGTTCTATTGAAGTTGATGGCATGGTTCATGAGTTCACTTCCAGAGATGAATCTCATCCATCCTTACATGAGATATGTAAAGTATTACGTGATATCACCAATGACCTGAAATCCATTGGTTATGTCGCCCTTCTCCACGAAGCACCACATCACATAGAAGAAGAGTAAGACTGTAAACATTAAGACATCTTTCTTTCTAAGAGAATAGGCAGTGTTTGTGTACGGAAGATCAAGATTCAAATAGCTGATATTTGATGGTACTCGTTGTTGCATGAGAGATTTGTTCTTATGATCCAAAACTAAACAAGCCTTTCAGCTTTGGTTACAGGTATGGGAACCATCTACTGACTACCAGGAGCCTCTTACTTGATATTTACTCTTCTTTCCTCTGCTTCTCCTTTTGCAACATACAAATAGGCCACTCCCTTTTCAGCTTTAGTTAAAAAATATGTAGTATAGTGATTTAAGTTACTTTTCTGTAGAAGTCCTTATTGCATGCATTACTGTGAGATGTAATTAAATCAGCTAGTAACAAAATACTTTCTTTGAGTTAATACAGTGCAGTTTCATATTTATGTACTGTAATGATACATCAAATGGCTCATTATCATAGTTTGTTCACGCTTGCACTTTCTTGCAACTTTCATTTTGGTCCCACAAGAATCATCTGCCATCAAACCAACTGTTGCAGCAACGCAGCTGGACATAGCAATTCACCAGTAGCTTTGTCAATTGTCAAACCAGCATTACATCTCCTGACGCAATTTACTCTCAAAACTGATAATACCTCTTAGAAATGTCAAGATTATAGTTACTTCAGAGCATCAAACTATGAAAGAAGTCGTTCTCTAAACCAAGGCTGAGAGTGCCTAATCCTAGACGAACACCGACCCAAGCTATCTGGAGAGCTTGAAAGAACTTTGTCAGCTTTCCTGTGCAAAAAAATAACTCAGTAAACATAGAGCCTTCCGTAATAGGGACATCGATAGAAGTTCGGAAGTGGAAGTTGAGGCTACTAAGTAGTGAACAAATGGTACTGATGTTCTTATGCTAGCTTTGCAGTTTGTTTATATGATAATATGATAACAACTCAAAAAATTACATTTCATTTTTGTAGTGTAAAGACAAGTATATTCCATTGGTGTTTCACTAACTACTATATAAACTCTTATCCTATTAAGACATGATTTTGCTGAATATACTGTTCCTGCTTCAAGAAAAGTTCAACCAATATTCTTAGCTAACAATCATAGAGATTCATGTTAGTCTGAAACTCTATTTTAATTTCCCTCTGGGATGTAACTCTATAGCTTAGTTATACAACTTTTGTATAGTTTAACAGTCTACTACCTAGCAACAGTTACTCAATTAGAGTAAAACACACATGATCTTCCTGTGTTTCCAAGTTTCTTTTGCATACGCATACGGTTGTCTTAGGAATGATCTTTTGCATGACCAGATATATAAAAAAGTATGAAGGTCTAGAATACCAATAGATTTACCATAATATATATTTTCATAATGTATTTATTCAATATTGTAGTTGTTGATATTTCCTTCTATATATTTGGTCAAACTTAGAAAGTAGTGACTTTTTACTCAATTTATATGCCACCTATTTGGGGACGGAGGGAGTACGAAATAACATCGACCAGTCCTGATGTCACTAAATTTATAATGCCCTTTTGGAATATGCATTATCCTGAAAGCACATTCTGCAATGCTAGACACCATTACCTATGTGGTGTTCCTCTTCATGGGACCTGATTTCAGCAGGTGTACTTAGACCAGCTTCATTGTGTGGCTGCTTTAGCATGCAATCATCGAGCTTTTCTTGAAGAGATCTTCTGGACTTCCCATGATATGCAAAACTTTCATTTGCATGCTTATTTGTTTCGTTATTGCTGCAAAGTTCTCTTGACGGAGGACTGCGTAATTCTGATCTGGAGAAATGATTAACTGCATTGGCTTGCTTTATATCCTTTGCATTGAGTGGTGGGAGGTGAAGAGTTAGGTCGCTTTCTTCATCCTGTGCCTGGTTACAACCTTTAGCCCTTCCAATCTTAATTGGCGAAGGAATGTTGCAAGTTTCATCTCCATTTACTTTGGGACATTTAGATCCATTTTCATTTGACACGTAGCAGTGCTTTCAAGTATTTGTTGGTGGATCCAATTATCAATGTCTATAATGCCCCTTTCTTCAGTTTTGTTCTGCATATTCTCTGATTCTGTAAGTTGCCATTCTTTGAAGGAAATCACTTGACCCTGTGATGGTTTCTCATGTTCAGAGAAAAACACCTGTTTGATCTCGTACTCTGATGCATCTTGGCTATATTCAGTCCCATCTTGTATGCTCGGTGTCCAATTTATATCGCTTGTCATTGAGATACTGCATACAGAACTACACTCTGACTGCCAAGTGTCTGCATTTACTGGAAGCCTTACAGATTCTGCATAAACGGAAGAAGGCCTTCTCTTTGGTGGTACCGGTGGCTTCAGTCTGTTAATGCTGGGAACGTTATTATTTAAGCCTATCCTGTGCTGGCTAGCAGCAGTTGGCTTCATGAACCTTGGTATCCCGGAAGAAACTTCTCTATGATTCTTCAGACTTCTTACATTCTTTGACATGTTAATCTTCACCTCCTCAATGGATGGACGTGACATGGCGAATTTTGGGCTAACAGATAGTTGGGGTCCTTTCAAATGCTCCATTGTATCCTCAAGATTCTTAATTTTTCTTCTAACATTCTCACATTCTTGTTCCAAATCATCGACCTTCTGTCCTAACTCCGTTAAGAACTGTTCCTTCCATGCTTTTACATCCTGATTGATACCAAAATATTAATTTTCTTTAGCAAAGAGTGTTTTCAAGTGGATAAAAACTAAAGCCCACGTCTAAAATAGCTGGGTTACTTATCGGCTTACATGAAACAGACCATCATGTTAATTTCTGGAATGTTCATTAAGTTTGTCAGATCTAATACGCCCTCGAATTGGTATTTCAAGTTGTATTTTTGTCAATTGGAATGTTGGCATCAGCTTTACATTAACTAAACCAACTAATGTTTGACTCATAACAGTGATGATTGATGAACATAATTTTTTTTCTTGGATGTATATTCTTGTCAATGGTAACTGCAAAAGCTTACTGGAGATTCTTCACTTTCTAGACGGATACTTCTCACTCTTGTTGCAAAACCCAAGGTACAAACTGTCTCACACAAATCATTTTCAGTTGGTCTAATATGGACAAGCATCAATGTTTTGGACTCGCATCCTGTGAACATGAGTACAGAAGGGTGAGCTACAAGGAATCTGGGTTTGTAAAACAAGAAAGTAACAAACTTCCATTGGAACAGTCACTGAGGCTCTATTTACCTAGAGAATCCCTTAGAACTTGTGTAAGCTTACTATTCCTGCGAAATCAAGAAAGTGAAAGGTTATTAATGTCTTCAACTTTACCAATAAAATTGCAATGTTATGTTCTAATTGCTGAAGATGATCATGATTGATTTCACTCACCTGTAAGGTACATGAGGTTTTTTTGTCTGTAGTGCGTCAATCACATCCCCTAGGGCTGACAATGACAAATTTATAGCTTTGCCTTCCTTGAGCCTTTTACCGGTTGCTTTTGTCTTTACAAGTCTTTCACTTCCACCAAGATCAATCATCCATAATTTGTTTCTTGCTTTTTTTCTCTCAGGTGCGTTGAAGGAGGTCAATGAAATGCGAATCAAACTGTTGCATAAATGAATATTCGAAAATATAAGGCTTCAGGTACCAATCCATCCATCATATTTTCTTTCTAAAATCAGTCATTATTCTTTACACAAACATAGTAGGCTTTAGTGAGAATTTCTTATCCAGTTCGATTAAGGGCCTCTTTCAGCCAGGTTCAGTGATACTTAATGTCTTCTCAATTGATATCGAAAATGCCATGCACTTTATTCAATATAATAAAATACGTACCAGTGAGATCTGCTTGATGTAGAATTAGCCATAGTGGAAGCTGTTGATCTAAGACGGGTCCCCACGCCATATAATCTTTTCACTTCTTGAAAATTATTCACAGTAACTGCCACAAGGTTTTCAATCTCAATGCCACCATCTGGATCTGTTTTAATCGTGAGGCTGTACGCAGAGACGCATTAAACAGGTATTCATATAAAAGATGAGGAGATACATAGAAATTAGGTAACCTGCACTATCAAAAAATACAGGAACAACCCAAACAATACATATCTCCAGGTGATAATGTAAGATTCTCTTTACTAGGAGATGACTCTTTTCAGTTTGATCCTCAATGGCATAAAAATTCAAAGTTGGATTCTCCGCATGTTTCTTGGTTGCCTATGCATAAGTCCATACTGACATGAGATATGCTTTTGTAGTTCATATATGTACAGGAGGCCCTTTTAACATGCATTTCTGTTTGATCCAGAAAGCATTGCGACACAATCATATACCTTCCAGCCTCATATCAGTGCTGGCACATGCTATCCAAAGTTGCAAAATATTGACAAGGGTACAGCTCTCATGTCATTAGATTGGAAACAAGGGTACAGCTTAGCCGGAGATGGCATCCAATGAGACTGGAATGCGTCCAACACATCTCCTTAAAATATTAAACCATAAGTATAATACATTTTAGTTATATGGATTCAACATTATTGGATATTGATTCGACATAATTGGGCAGTGGAGATTCATTGCTGCTGTTACATTATAGTCAGGATTCAGGAACTGGGCCCAACTTTCATTGTCTTCTATTGCCTCTGTTCCACAATGTAAACCGTTTTAGTAGGCTAAAATTACCTACTAAAACGGCTTATATTTTGGAACGGAGGTAGTATTTGTTACAAGTGCGAAGTTCAGAACCAACAAATATGTATCTTTAGCTATTATGCTAATAAACCATACTGTAAAAGGAACCCCACTTTTTTCTTGTCTTGCAAGAAAGTAGTCATTCCTTTTTCCTTCCATCAAGTTTAGGCGATTACCTCGGGGCGTTCTTAAATCCATTGGTCTTGCTCCCTGGAACCAGCAGATCTCTTAGGTTTCCCATATATATCTCGAGCATACTGAAAGTGAACAAAAACCTGCTGTTGCTCTTTGAAGCTCGATCGAACAGTACTTGAATCCCACGTGGTATGACACCCAAATCTGTAGGCTTGCCTTCCTAATTCATATGGTAATGGATTGTAAGTACAATCTGTTTAGGGTGTTTATAAGTTTCATTTGTTCTTTTGTGCGTGGAAGGAGGGAATAGAAGTGCTGGATGCAGTAAATCTTACCATTGTATAAGTTTTTCCACTCCCTGTCTGACCATAGGCAAAGATGCAAACATTGTAGCCATCTATAGCAGATTTGATCACTGGTTCGACTTCAGAAAATACATCACCTGGAGAAGCATATTATCATAAGTAACTTGTATTCAAACAATTGAAAAGGAACGGATCCTGTAGTCCTGTCAAAAATCTTATTCAATACCTTGTGTTGAGCATGGGTCGAAAACCTTATCAAACTTGTATTGTTTTCTCTTGGTTTCAGCAACTCTTAAGAAAACATTACTCTCATCCAGGGTAAACATGGTTCTGGAACTGTAACTTTCTTCCTGGTTGAAAGGCCTTATACGACAGAATACCCTTATACTTCCTGTGGAATAAAAAGCATGATAATTGGCAGATAAGGGCAGCTATTATTTTCCTGGAAGTGTACGAAACAAGGCACCATTAAATTCTTGCAAGTAAAAAATTCAATAACAAAGTTTTACCTTTCAAATCCAGATAGTTATTTAATGATTCTCTCTTGTGCAGTGTTATTTCCTTTAATTGAGCACTCAGTGAAACCATTTCCTCTGTCATATGACAACAAGAGAATGCTTTCAGAAAAGTCTAGCGGTTTTGAGGGCAAGAATTGGAAGTGCATACCTTGAATCTTTGCAACTTTAGTGTCTAATTCTGTGTCATCGCACTCAAGTATATTTTGAGCCTTATCTTCCATTACTTTCTGTGGCTTGGCTGGTGTCAACTCCTTAATGATGTGAGACACTGATTCAATCCAACTGGGTGTGAGGTACTTGTTGAACCCCTTGAGGGATGACAGTGTATCTGGCAGACTCCGCATGGTTTTCCCTGACTGCCCATCCATGTATGATGCCAAGCAGGCTGTCACCAAGAACCAGTATTGATGATCTCTATCATGCTACTCATGTTTCCTTCTTTGCTGGTGATTCTGCCTGCCATTTGGAACGAGATTCTAAAATTATACAGAATAAAACAGAGTGGTTGAAGTCAAACATAATCCAGATTAGACTGTTTCAGCACGCCGAGTCTACCACGTGTGGTTGAAATCCAAGACCTGTTGTCTGATTTTCTAATCATTTTTCTGACCAAGTATTTCGTTGCAGTCAGACTTGAGAAGGATACTTGATGCGAAGAAATTTCAAGACACCACACATATTGAAGATAAACGAGATATCGGTGGTTCATACCTGCACTTCCATACCTCGTCAAATGCCTAGAGTGTGCAAGAGCAAAAGGAGTTTCCTCTGGAGAACCCATACATTGCTTAAATCCTTCTTGGAGTTCCCAGGTCTCTATCACTTCTCAAGGAAAGGTCAGTTCTACTTCAAGGCCTCCAACTACTGCATTTCCTAGGTTAGATAAAACAGAGACCATCATGAAGCAAGATAAAGGAAAGAATACATCGCTTTTTCTTGCAGAGTAATTCAAGTGTCAAATAAGGCTTTCAAGCATTGGAAGAAAAGAAACTGTGCAATACCTCAATTCCTCAACTAGCTCTTCTCACCTTCAAGACAGTTTCTTTGCTCCATATCTTTCACCGTGTCACTATCAAAGAGGACAGTGTCCAACCACAACCAGTGTCACTATCTCCTGGTTTCAGCATTTTGAATCTGGACTGTAGAACCCGCCATAGCTGCTACCTCCATAGCTGCTACTCCATAGCATACAGATCAGTCAGAGAACTTGGACCTGGAAATAGCCATCGAGTTTGCTGCTTCAACTATGTGATCAAAACATGGTGAAGAGACTAACAAAACGAAGCATATGCACCATGCCTGGGATCTTTCGGCCAAGGGAGCTATAATCCAGTGAGAACCGTAACAGCTCAGTAGCTCCCGCTCTGTGTGTGTTTGAGTGTCAGCCTCAGGAGGGAGAGATGGAGGGACAGGGGAGTGAGGGAGGGAGAGACAGAGAGACTGAGACAGAGGGAGAGGACAGAGAAAGAAGTGGTGATTAAGTATGACAGAGCCCATGATAGATTGTGTTCTCTGGCGTATGGCGACAGTATTTAATGAGTGTATGTGTGTTTGGCAAATGAAATCACTCCTGTTCCGCTGTCATCACCTACCATGTGCCATGCTGAACTTTTCAGAGAGGCAACAGGTGGTTCTGATCAATCTTGTGATCATCCTTTAAAACAAAAGGCCACGCTAGTATTTCTCAGTGGGCTCGTACTACTGTACTAGCAGCAGCACTATTCCCGATCATATCGGTGTGGTACGTTCTGGTATTGGTTTATTCACGAGATGCTCCCAGGTCCCAGCCTTTGCAGCGACCAGGTACGTTGATTATACATGTACTTTTAAATAACTACATTTCACATTTGGACTTCCCATCCCATGATATAACTGAACATTGGTCATTGGAGACTCCCTAGTCAGGAGTCATGGAGCGATTTTCTTTATCTGGTTGTGATTATATTATCCTGTAGCGCTGTACCTAGAAATAGTGAAACCCATGTACATTACTGGCGCCTTCCACGACCATACAGTAGAATTGAAGCAGCGAAGATTGCCTTGCAAGTAATTTTTGGGCGCAACTAGGTGTGCCGATAAAATGTTAACGCCTCTTCGGGCAATTATGTATATTTTTATAATTTTCTAGACGATGTGAGGCAACTAAGCAAGGGCATACATGATTGCGTTGATATGTGGGTCTCAACTCTCAACAGTGAAGTTTCACCGGTGAGGCAGTGACCAACTGCAGACTAATAAATCAAGGGCCCGTCACTCTTTTGGAGATATTAGCTTGTCTCCATCCTTAATTACTAAGAAACTGTATTTTTAAGTACGCTTTGCTGTCCAATAGAAAAGAGAAATGAATGTTCAGAATGGACTATAGATAGTTACTCCACCCGTTCCTAAATATAAGACGTTTTAGAAGTTCAATTGAACTTCCAAAACCAGAAATTCAAAATGGCGCCCGAGCTCATATTCTCCTGTTCATTTGGTGAAATATCAGTACTCTTGAAATGTTATCTATTTTGCGCCTTTTTCTCATGTTTCTGATAGGACGCTCATCTTTACTAAGCACGCATCTTTCTGTCAACCAACTTTGAATCTCATGAACCAATCTCTTTGGGCTCCATATATCAACGCCAGCGAAAGTAGACCAAAGGTGTTATGTGTGAATTGCAAGCACTTGGTGCGAGAGGTGCTTGTATTTAGTGGTTCGAACAATAGTCCCCGCAAATAAAAAGGGTTATTGATCAATAGGTTTATATCATGCTGTTGAGATTTTGGACTGTATATATAGTAGTTATAGCTCGTTGTAGTGAAGTGTCACTTTAAGCAGAAGCTGAAGAATTGAATTGGTAGGCCAAGGTTAACTTGAACGTGCAAAAACAGTCATCCATCCTTGCATATCACATTTTCTATCCATTACAGATCAAATTAGGTAGCACGCGAGTCATCATACAGACTCAACTACCACAAAATCAATTTAGGTTTGAAAAATGTATCGGGTAACTTACCAACAACATTTTATCTTGGGGCGCATGCTGTTTGAAACTGCTGTTCCGATAAACATTAAGTAATGGGCATCACATGACATATGTATATTATGGTCTCGTAACGCTTGAAAATGCAGATCCAGTAAACAGGTAGGATAACCAAGAATGCCATATGTTAGCTCGAAAGAGGAAAATGAATATACCATTGGCCATATAGAACACAAAGGGTCAAGCTAAATCCTTACAAACATCACAGTACGTACGCTAATAAGAAAAACATTGCTTAACACCTACGCACGGCAGGTGAATAAGTTCCAATAACATTATACTTGCACCAGCCGGTTGAGCACAACATCCCGAAAGATTATCAACACATCGCAGAACTTTAAGCATTGTCTTCAGCAAGATATCAACATATATATGTACCATGCTCCTTCTCAGTATAATACAGGTAGCAAGCTAGGTGACCAAATCAAAACCAGAAATAGCAAGAACAGAAACAACTATTGTTTCAAAAAAAGAACAGAAACAACTAGAGGTTAAATTTACACCTGTATTTGTATGAGCAGCCCTTGTAAGAAAAACGATGAGACGTGGCAAGAGTGTTCAAATCGTACAAAATTTTGTGTTGAAAAATATCCTCTCAGACTCTGTTTAAAAGCATTCAGTTGCTAATTATAGTTTTGATGGGAAGTCACAGCCCCTCACTGTTTCAAACTAACTATAGCTCTGGAGGTAGAACAACACACTTAAATACTCTCTCTGTATCGAAGTATAATATGTTCTAACTTTTTTCTGAATCGGATGTATATAGACGCATTTCACTATATATGTTTACTCATTTCATTACATATGTGCTCCACATTGAAATATCCAAAACATTCTATAATTTGGAACGGAGGGAGTACATAGGAAGCTAACGGCGCATAGAGGGCCTTGAAATTGCCCTGCAATGAAGTACTCTTCCGGTGGTGGTTGAAACCAACTGCTCCACGGTCATCACTCTGGTCACCTAGTACAAAAGGTGAAGCGCCCAACAAAGTTAATAGAGATAAAAAATTCAATATAGAGTTAGCCATGATTTAGCAAACTTTACTAGACATAGCTAGTGAACAACTTGTTGGTTGGAAAGTTGCCTGCTGGATGCAGTGACTCTGAACCACTTAACTGAAAGCCTTATACGATTTAATAGAATCTCTTTTCCCAAATAAGTAATATTGAAAGTAGTTCAATGATTTACGTTAAGATTGCAATGACACTCTCACACCATCTTACCCATGCACACGTGCTTGCGCTTTGTACCTTACGAATCGTGGGACACACTGATCATCATGCAACATGCACACGAGTGAGGGTATCACACACTGATGCTCGATCCAAGGATTGAATCCGAGTGAGCAGGTTTCATCACGGCAAGCGTTATCAATGAGTCGTGCACGTGGGTCAATTCGCAAAGAGCAAGCCCCTGAAATGCATTTCCCCTATCTTCCTAGTGGGGCTTACCTAAAAAAATTCATCCTTCGTATTTTGTTCAACTCTAGCAGAGCCCTCAAGCATCAGCCCCAAGGCCCCAACATTCCACTCTCTTAGATAAAAATATACATTATGTATGTTTGGTCCCATCTGTCATAGAGCTAACAAGATATTTACTTCAGATGGAGTAAACGACAATGGGGGCTACTAGAGCACCGACAAGATGGAGGAAACCGTCATGTTTCATGGACTAACCAACTATCTCAAAAGACTGAACTGATGAAAAGTGTTAGTACAATCTACATATACACTTCAACACCCCTCTCACGTGTGACTCAGGAGGGAGAGGTCAACACGTGCAACCGGAAGAGGGCAAAGTCTCAGAGGTATGACTCAAGAGGTCTATACGTGGACAAAGAGGGGGCAACAACAATTTTAAGATAAATTATGCAAACCAGGACTAGAACTCGAGACCCTTGGCTCGGATACCATGTCATGTTTTATGCACTAACCAACTATCCCAAAAATCCGAACTGATGGAAATGGCTAGTACAATCCACATACACACTTCAACAGAAACGATAGCAGGCCTACTAGAGCACCACGGCGTATTCTCACTGCCAAGATGGAGGAAACGATAACAGGTCTACTAGAGCACTGCCTGGGTATGGGGAGTTTAACAGAGGTTGCACGAAAAGTCCAAAGAGAGCTCGGGCTTCCCATGGAGGTTTTTTCCTTAAAAAAAAAATCGTAGATGTATCTAAACTATCCTAGGCTTACAATTTTTTCTCCATGGAGCGCGAGCTTCAAACAAGGCAATCTTGCTTTTTTTCCTTTGAAGTAACAAGTTGCCGTCTTCGATTTCCATTAAAGAAACCGCCAGTTTTACAAGAACAACAAAAGTAAAAAAGGAAACAAAGGGAAAAAGAAAGCAGAGAAACATCACAGAGCAGGTCACAGGGGACCAGACTCTAAACTATCGTAGTCTTACAATTTTTTCTCCCATTGATCTGGAGCAAACTTCTATTTTAATTGGTATTACACAGACATGAACTCAAAGTCCGATCAGAGACATCAGAGAAGCATCGATTTTTTATTCTCGCCACACCGTCTTCATAGCTTTTTCGATCTTGCCATCTCTGCAATATGATCCACGAACTAAGAATGTTACATAATCTGTAAACTAATGTAGCTAGGTCACCAGGAAACTTTCTATTGAAACAAGCATCGTCCCCCGTCTTCCACAGAGTCCATCACACAACAACGAATCCCCCAAAGATAGATTTCTCTGAGAGCACGGGAAGGTTTCAATCCATGCCCCTGCCAGATCAGCAGCACTATCTGGTGTTCTGTCAAGGCCCAAGGCACAGACCACTGCCTGCCAGACCAACTTGGCTGGCGAACAAGGCACTCTTGCTTTTTTTTTTTTTTTTGAGCGTAACAAGGCACTCTTGCTGGGCTGCTCTTTATGTGCTATCCCTGTTTTTAACTTTTTATGAGGCATAAGTGGGCCTTCAATTCATTGACAACTTGGGCTGCCAGTTTATAACCCAAAGTATTTCCCAGCTGTGTTAAAGAGTCAAGACAGGTAAACAAGCTGCAGAATGAGATCCAATGCTTGGCATCTTGGATGGCCACGGAGAGCTATGCCTGAAACTTAATTGAGGAAGCTTAAGGCCTTGCACAATCCACAGCGTCTGAAAACATTGTTGCCAAATTCCTCTTTTTGGTTTTGGAATCGGGGCAAGATACATGTAGGTCTTACCATTTCTGTGTGGAGCAGTGCCCTACGCTGTAGAATTTCTGAATTTAGCATCAATAACATTGTGGAAGGTAAGAGAAGAAGTTCCTACTCCCTTTGTAGTGGTGGAATGAGTTAGATCATACTCCTAGATAGGAAGAGGCTTGAATGTGGCCGTTCCTCGGAGGATATCGTGCAAAGGAAGCGAATAGACAGAAATCCAAATCAAATGTTGGCATGCCAGTCTGCATGCGCAATAAGCAAGCTAGCGAGGATTACTTAGTTGGAGTACATATGAGTAGGATAAAAAAATGTACTATGTCTTGGAAGACTAAGTTTGAAGCGCAACTGAAATAACCAAAGAAGTTCAAGACATTTACCGCAATATACAAGTACAGTTAATTTGAGCTCTGTCTAAAACATGGAGCTATCCGGTTGCTCTACAATGTCATGCTGAGGACAACACTACTCGAAAATTCGACGAGAGAGTGAGATATGTTTAGCTAGAAAACCGGAACTCCCAGCCACTCCCATCCGCGCGAAACCCACTGACATTGGGGTCGACGGTGGCCCGCGGCGCGCCAGCGTGGGGAGCTCCCGCCCCGGCAACGTCGTAGCCGTGCAGCGCCATGAAGAGCCTTTCCTTCTCCAGCTCCTCTTCTTTGCCCATAATCCTCCTCGGCCGCTGTTTCTTTACGCCGCCACCTCCGACCCTCGCCACCGGCGGTGCCCCGCTGGTCTTCCTCCTACCGCCGCCAATGCCGCCTCGCCGGCCTCTTCCGACGGGCACGGGGACGGAATCAAGGCCCATGAGCTTGGCCACGACGCCGGGCTTGCACCACACCACGCTCTCCCCGGCCACCGTGGCCGGCATCCGCAGTGTCCGCTCCAGGTCCATCTCGTAGCCCCCGGCGCCGCCCTCCCGCGATCTGCAGTGCCCCGCGCCGGTGGCAACGCAGCACACCGACGCCCTCCGGTACCGGCCGCCGTCGCGGTCTAAGGGGACAACTCGGCCGTCGCGGAGTGCGGGGCCGTCGAGGCCCATGGCTGCGTCGTGGTAGCTGCTGAAGGAGGCGCGGCACATGGCGTCCCGGCCGTCGAGGGAGAAGCGCGGGTAGTGGCTCAGCGCGTCCCGCGCCGACCGGAGCACGTAGTGGTCGGAGCTGTCCACGCACGACATGCGGCGCGCCTTCTTGCTGGCCGCCTCCTCCTCCAGGTCCAGCTGCAGGATCATCTGCTCCAGGGTCAGCGCCGCCTGCGGACCTCCGCCGACGCTCTCGGCCGCGCAGGAGCCCACCACGGACGACGGCACGGTCAGGAACGAGGAGGAAGCCGCGTCGCCGTCCTTGTCTCCGCCAGCAAGCTGCTGCGTGGAGGTGGAGTCGACGTCGTGGCAGAAGCCGCGGATGCTGCGGCGCATCGTCCTGGAGGCCACCGCGAGCGGGTTCCTGAGCAGGCAGAGCAGGGCGGGGTGCTGCAGCTGGTTCTCGCTCATGCATGTCGTGGGCTGCATGCGCTGGTTGTCGAACACTTGAACTTCAACAGCATGTCGTGGTGTGCTTCGAGGCTCGCCTACTCGTGACGCTGTTTAAGAGGAAGGGACGGTGCATGGGGAGGATCGCACACGAGAGCTGAGTGAGTGTGCTGGATTGGGCGGTGGATCACATGACAGATGACACATGGATGGGTATGGATCAAAACTCACGAGTTCAGGGAACTATAATATCGGGTCCGGCAGCACTGATTTTTTCATGCTCGTGGAAAACACAGAAAATATAAGTAGATAAAAAATGTAGAAAAAATATAGACAAGAAATTTATGAATACATATTCAGTAACACGAAAATCATTTGCACATTAAAAAACACAAGTAGCACATTTTAGAAAATGGGCAACTCGTGTGATATGAGGGGCTAGCTCGGTTATGAGTATCTACAACTCATATGGCGCACTACCCCTATCTCTGACCGTCCGTTTTTGCTGCATTCGTTCCTCATCTTCAGGTTGCATGAATTGATCCCGTGATTAGAAGATTTGCTATCTCATTGTCTTGCGGTAAAAGATCAAGCAAAAACTATCGAATCATCTATTTTGATCCTTATCAGAGCCAAGCTTTCATCAACACCACACGACACATCTGCATCGCCTTCATAGCTTAAATCCTAGGTCCAAATCCTCCTTGGCCGAGTGATCTATAAACTCGCCGAGAGTCTCTCGCAAGACCTTATACAATCTTGTAGCCACGCAATGAATGAAGTCTGACAAATCTTCATCTATTCGTCTTTGATTTAGCCCTGTTGAACCGTGCGGCCTCCGCCCGTCGAACAAATAAATTGTTTCGTATCTTTGGATGTGAGATTGCCGTGGGATTTTAAAATCATCCTTCGACATGAAGTAATTAAGCTCTCTATTTCACCTTTCAGGTCGCAAACTTTGTCCCAATTGCCCACATTCCATAAAAAAAAGGTTGATTTATTTATTGCTTGGCCAAATCAGGCAGGGAAAAGCATCTAGTGCTCTAATTCCCATTTTGGTCTCCTTAGGTCTCGTTTACTTTTAACGTATTTGGAGTATATCTTAGAGTATTGGAGGGGATTATCCCGGGATCCCGTAAAATGCACCATAGTATGTTTACTAATCCGATTTTGAAAGTGATAATCCCTAAATATTCCTGTTAACCACCTCTTTTCTGTCTAGATTAAAAACTCAACACCATGCTAGTGTATTGTGGGGGACAATATTTGTGAGAAATTGTGGGGATTAAGTGAAATTAAGAATTTCACCAAATCCCCGTCCCATCCCCAATCCCATTTTGGGATAAAAATACATCATAATAAACAAGTCCTTATTGAACCATGTGGTTAAGGATAGAATTTGGCATCGCTATTTTCCACACTATGCCTGATCTAAACACCTACTACCTCTGTTTCAAAATCTAAATACGGATTTGCATACCATGAAGTATCTTTGGACGCCCTGTTAGCGACACGCTGACAAAAAAAAAGGAGAGCGAGAATCCGTTCTCATCGTTCTTTCTCCTTGGAGCAGGACAGTGTTAGGCTCGCAGTCGCAGAGCAGACAGTGATGTGACATTATTGGACGTACAAAAGCGGGTAGCCAATCACAAGTCACCACGCCACGAGTGCGCCTCCCTGCCTGGCCTGTCCGAATTTGTCCGAACGGACAAAACAGGCCCTCCAACGGGCCGCCGCATATGGACACTTGTCCGCGCGGACAGCCAAACTGGACCAAACCTGGCCCAAGTTTGGTCCAAGTTTGGGGAGGCGAGGACACAGCGCGTGTCCTCCCTTTGTCCGCCCCTGGCCCACGCGCCAGGGAGAGCGGCCGCTTCGCCTGGTCATATTAAATGGGGTGGGTCGTGGGTGGGTGGCCGCCCATCGCTATCCAGTCCCACTGCCCACTCCCACTCGCCGGCCGACGCAAACCCTAGCCAGCGCCACCGCCACTCCCACTCGCCGGCGATGAAGAAGCCCTTCTGGGCCTCGTGGAAGGGCGGCCGGAACAACCACGAGGCCTCGAGCTCTCATGGCCCGCCGCCACGGCGCGCTATGCCTGTGCCGCCAAGCCGTGCTGTCCCCGTGCCTCCACGCCGCGCTCCCGCCGCCGTGGCCGATGCGGAGGCCGCCCGCGCCGCTCGCAACGCGCGCCGCCGGGCGCGCCGCGCACGCGTCTCGCTGGAGGTGGCCCAGATCTACTGGGAGAGGCGGCAGCCGCTGCCGTGGGGCGATGTCCACCTCCCCGAGGGGTGGCATCTCAACCGCCTCCGTGTCCCCGTGCCTCCAGTGCCGCGCTCCGGCCGTGAGCGCACGGAGGAGATCCTCCGGCGCGGGCATATGCCCTGCTGCCCCCCGATCTCCTCTACGACCCGGCGTACGCCATGAACTCGGAGCTCTGGGACCGGTGGTTCGAGCTCGAGCACAACCACCGGCGCCGGCTCGCGTTCGCGGCGACGCTGCCGGAGGACTACGCCGAGCCAGAGGAGGAGGACTACGCCGAGCCGGAGGAGGAGGACTTGGACTGGGAGTCCGAGGACGGCGGCGTCGACCCTCCCGTGAAGATGGAGGTCGAGGAGGACGAGGACGAGCAGCTCAAGAAGGCCATGGAGGACTCCGAGCTGGAGGAGCTCGGGCGCTGGCCCGACCTGGCGGCTGCTCTCCGTGCGTCCGCCGAGGATGCGGCCAACCGCGCCCGCATGGAGGAGGAACGCGCGCGCTGGCAGGTGCCCTGGTCACCGTGGCCAGAGCACGGCGAGGGCCAGGCGTACGTGCCCCCACCGGCATGGCCACAGGCACCCGTGGCGCCGGCCACGCCTCCACCCGCGGCGCCACCGGCGTGGCTGTACGCCGCGCCTCCATACATCATCCTCGACCCCTCCGACGACGAGGATGAGTAGGACGCCAGCAACGCCAACAGGCCGGAGCCGCCGCCGCCCATTTTGCCCCTCCGACGACGCCGGCGCCGCCTATCCCGACGTAGAGCCATAGCATGAGCTTTTTTTTTTGTCCTTCTGTCACTGGCCACTGGCCCTATCGAACTACTGGCCACTGGGCCCTATGTAATATTAATTTTTATTCGTGTCCTCTTTTGTTATGCGCTGCGCCGTTGGGGGCACTTCCTCCGCAAAAGGGACAGAGCCCCAAAAATGATCCGCGGACCGCCCAAAGCGGACAAAATCGGTCCGCTTTGCCTGTCCATAAGCGGAGGGCCGTTGGAGGTGGCCTGATGTGGCGGGATAGGCTCGCAGTCGCAGGGCAGACAGTGATGTGACATTATTGGACGTACAAAAGCGGGTAGCCAATCACAAGTCACCACGCCACGAGCGCGCGGTCAGCATCCGCAGGTAACCCACACGGCCGCCCCCAACCGCTAAAACAACCGTCCTTCCCACCAGCACGCGACGCCGTCCCACCGACCTACGGGGCCCACCCAAACTTCGGCCCACAGATCAGTGACTTCCAAGAGCCGAGAAAAGGTGGCTTTCCAGGGGTAAACCCGCTCGAGATCTATCCCAGTTCACAACCTCACATCCCCTTCGACACGACCTCGTCTAAACCCAAACCCTAATCTCGGCACCCTAAACCCTACCCCGGGCGGCGGCGGCGGTCATGGACGGCGGCGGAGGAGGCATGGTGGGCCCCGTGGGCGGAGGAGGCATGGTGGGGGGTCCCGTTGGCGGCGGCGGCAGCGACGTGGAGCTCGTCAGCAAGACGCTGCAGTTCGAGCACAAGCTCTTCTACTTCGATCTCAAGGAGAACCCGCGGGGCAGGTACCTCAAGATCTCCGAGAAGACCTCCACCACGCGCTCCACCATCATCGTGCCCATCGCCGGCGTCGCGTGGTTCCTCGACCTCTTCGACTACTACATCCGCACCGACGAGCGCGACGTCTTCAGCAAAGAGCTACGCCTCGACACCAAGGTCGCCTTCCGCCCCTCCTCCCCTCGGCTTAATTTATTCTGTATCCGATTCCGCTCTCGCCGATGCTGAATTTCCCGTTTTGCGCCGCGCAGGTGTTCTACTTCGATATCGGGGAGAACAAGAGAGGCCGCTACCTCAAGGTGACGTGACCTTTTTTTTTTTGACTTGACCTTCTTTCTATTTTCGTTAACGTCGGTGTGGTGGTATTGCCCAATTGGTGTATGGTAAATTCCATTTATGAGAAGCTCAACTGTTTAGCTAAAACAGGAAATATTGTGGGAATTCAGCAAGGGAAAGTTGTGTGCCCAACAATTAATTTTCTTTTAGTACAACTTCCGTTTCTTAAAATAGCATATACTGATTAAATAATGATAGATGAAGCATACACCTACACCTACTTCCAGAGATAGAGGGCCTTTTCTGACCAGTGTCAAGTTAAGAGGTTGCTTCGGGCTTTGAACCCATAGGTTGGAGGACCAAATTGGAATCTCCCCCTTTAGTAGTTGTGTTTTCTCAAATTTTGGCTTCCCCTAATCTCTCGGTTTCACCTTTACTGGTCGTCTGCCATCTATTAATGAGGCTGGTGCCATCTTCTGAGTGAAAATAGCACTCCATGCGGGCTGTTCATAACAATATTCACTCTACAAACTTCAGAGCATCATTTACGTTAAAGGTGTGCATGTAATTGATCTTGAATGTTCTGTCAAAAAAGCAAGAGGATGCAAGTTAGTCTGGAAATTTGTGGGTGTTGTTGATTGGAGACACACATCTGCGAATTGCCTTTGTGGTCCCAAGAAAAAATGTGTTTTTTGTGACGTGTTCCAGGCTTGTAGAAATTGATTTGCTCCATCGTTTATTTGTAACCATCTGTAGTTTTGTACCTGATGACATTAATCTTCATACTGAACTCTAGTTTCCCACCGAACACTCGAGGTTCGAAGATAAGAGAAAAAGTATATCTTGATTGCTCAATGCTCAGATTGATGTGGCAAAATCCGATCTGAATACTGTGTCCAAAACTAACAAATTTGATATGTTCTCGTCTCTAATTAGGTTGTCTGTCCTTTTACCGAATCTTCTGGATTCTTTTGGCGAATATTCATTGAAAACTAAATGTATAATTCGTGATGATCAATTGTATTTGAGCAACTGAAGCTATCCATTGGTGGTAACATATTGCCAACCCGATTTTGAGGATTCTGGAGCCTAAATCATAGAGCTATAGAGGATAATGCAAGCATATTATGGAACAGAGGGAGTAGTAAATTTTTATGTTGCTTTGTGTGGATTGAAGATATGACCTTTTTTGTTCAAATACCTTAACTTTCCTCCTCCTAAACGACTCTGAACACCTTATTTTTCAAATACCTTAATTTTATGTGAATCAACTGTCATTTCCCCCGACCTAAGATTCTGACATCATCTTATATTAAGTGTTAACTGTGAAAAATATTATTTTAATACTCCCTCCGTTCACTATTTTAAGACTTTTCTAGCTTTTTTCGAAAATGCATGTATCTAGACGCATTTAGTGTGTATATTCACTCATTTTGATCTAGTCCACATTGAAATATCTAAAAGGTCTTATAATAGTTAACAGAGTGAGTAGTATACTATAAGCAGCCTAGTAATTTATGGCCTTTGCAGTGACATGAATTTTTTCATTTAATACAAGAGAGAGTAGAGTAGGTACCACGTCTATCTTGTGCCTCAGAAAATATCTTGTGGATGAGGTGAATATCCTGTACGTGATTGATGATTCTGTCTTTACAGGCAAAGCTCCCACCATGTAGATTAAAACAACTGTAACTTGGTTTGAAGGCGGAGAGTATTTTTTTTGGTGTATCTTGTTTCTGTTGTTGGTGTTACCTATTGAGCCTTTATATGGAAACCTGCTAAGTGGTAACTTACAAATTCATAGAAACCCTGTGAGTTAACAATGGGCAATCCTGAGCCAAAACATGGTTTCCGTTATAGCGAAATGCGAGGGAAAGATCGTTTCTACTGATAGTCATAAGACCACTTATCAAGGAGTGGGAAGACTCTTAAGTATTCCTTTAGTTAACCACCGTTGGTCTAACAAAAGTACTTGTATGCACCAAAAACAACGGGTCCGCGGTGTAAATCCCCTGGAGACATTGTTCGTTGATAGTTTAGCAAGTATAAATTTATTTTTATTTCAAATATGCAACATCCCAAGCTCCCTTTAATTTGAACCTATTGTGATTATGATTGCAGTTTGCAGTTTGCAGTTACATAATAACTTAGGTTGTTTATGCTAAGCTCTGTGGTCACTACATCTGGCTTGTGATGTCTGAGGACCAAGACCAGCTGGGTCTACTTAGTGTTATTTACGTACTTGCTGTATTTTTCAATACTTCTATCTTTTTTAAAGTATAAAAGTGGATATTATGCAGATAGAAACCAGTAACCACACAAGATCATATATTGGCGGGCTGCACTATTTATCTTTATATTTGTATTCATTCATCTTCTCTTATCATTTTGATTGACCTAAATCATATGCTTTGCTGTCTTTGCTTCTAGCATACACGGGTAGTTTAAATAATTTTCTTGACATGATTACAATATTTACCTGCTGACACAATTCTCTTCAGGTTTCGGAGGCATCTGTTAACAGAAACCGTAGCACGATAATTGTTCCGGCTGGTAGCTCTGGTGAAGAAGGTTGGGAAGCATTTCGGAGTGTACTGTTAGAAATCAATGATGAAGCTTCCCGACTCTACGTTCTTCCTAATCATCCAAGTCAGGTATAAGAACATACCAGTTTCAGGCGTATTTATGAGCCCCTTAGAATACTATGACATTATTAGTAAATTCTTCTGATTTTGTATTGGTCAGCAACACCTGGAACCTCCAGAGCGCCTTCCTGGCCTTTCTGACGATGTTGGTGCTGGATTTATAGCTGGACATGGCAGCCAGTCTGCATCTGTACCAGAGGTAGACGTTGAGCGCTTGGTTGATGTGCCTCCTATTGAAGAATTTAGTGGCATGGGGCTCTCTAAGGTGATAAGGGCAGATCAGAAGAGGTTTTTCTTTGACCTGGGCAGCAATAACAGGGGCCATTATTTGAGGATTTCTGAGGTATTGTATTCATGTTTATCACTTGTGATATTGACAGCTCTAACCCTGTACCATAGTAAGACCCCATTATTCCTGCTTGATGCAGGTCGCTGGAGCTGATCGATCATCTATAATCTTGCCGCTTTCTGGTTTGAAGCAGTTCCATGAGATGGTGGGACACTTTGTAGATATAATGAAGGACAGGCTTGAAGGAATGACGGGCGCGAATGTGCGCACTGTCGAGCCCAGTCAGAGATGATTAGCTCGACCTTGTGGCCCTTACTGCTGTTATGCCTCCTCTAGGATTCGTCAGTCATGTGGTGTGTGGTTGCGTAGATCATGCAGTATTAATTCATCTGATGGGGATAATAATGTTTGATCTTTAGCTTTTCTTTTCTTTTGAATTCCGTGGTGAGGATTGATTTGTTTGGGACCTTTTCTGTCGAGGAATAATAAGCAGTATATTGTCTGTGGGGTGGTATATTCTGGTTGTTGTGTGTGTAAGAGTTAGTTTAGTAGGATTTCTTGTGATCTGTGGTATAATCGCAGGGTTCTCCAAAATCCAGATTGATCTCTTTCACTTCAATCAGGCATATGTTCTGTGTGTTTCGTAGTCCACACAAGGGCCAATTTGTACTGCGGAACGTGTGGCTATATCTGGGCAATTCTTTGAAGAAACAATGTGGAACAAATACTACAGATTCCTATCTCTCGTTGTGTCGGCGAGGATTATGTCTGCTGGCCTTTTACATGGCATGGTACGTTCACTGTGTGGTCTGCTTATTTTCTAGCTAGATCGGCAAAGTTCATCCAATCAAGGATCAAAACTGGTATGGGCATCAGCTCTAATTGGATGGAGGGTCAAAAGGAGTGGAAATCTATTTGGAAGATCAAGGCACCGGGCAAAATGCTGATTCATCTCTGGCGCTTCGCGCACGATTGCCTTCCGAGTGGTTTCCAGCTTTGCAAACGGCGAGTTAAGCTGATCATGTGCATTTTTTGTGACAGAGAGGAAGGGATTGAACATTCACTACTCACTTGCCAGTTTGCACGGATGGTGTGGAGGGAAGTTAAGCTGTATGTCCCAGTTAAGTTGGACAGGAAAGCTTTCGCAACACATAGGCAGTGGCTTTTTGACTTCCTTTCTCGGTCAAGTGATCTCCAGGCGACAGTCTTGGCTGTTGGTTTTTGGCATATTTGGGAAGTACGGAATGATACTCGTAATGGAGGCCCCAAACCTGATCCAAAAAGAACTTGTGGTAAGATCTTGGCCTACGTTGATCTCATCAGGGAGCATCTGTATAAACCTACGCCGGTTCCTAGGTGTGAGTCTAGTTCTCCGGTGACTAGATGGACTCCACCGCCACCGGGTACAGTCATGATTAACTCTGATGCTCTTTTTGAGGATACCAAATGTATGGGGGCAGGAGTGCTGATTCGCAACCATCGTGGTGTGTGCATTGGCGCTTGCCGTCAACACCTACAGGGTTTCTCTTCACCTGAATATGCTGAAGCACTGGCTCTACATCGGGCAGTGTCCTTGGCGCGGGAGAGGAGGTTGGACAAGGTAATTTTTGCCACTGATTGTCTCTCTTTGGTCCAACGTCTTCAATCCTTGACATTGGATCGATCCGTGGTGGGCATTCTTGTTGGAGAAATCAAGTCATTGGTTGATGTCTTCACGGAGGTCTCCTTCATCCACGTGAAGCGTAATCTCAATGTAGCTGCGCATTGTTTAGCGAAGTCTTGTCGTAATTTTCCTTGTAGTGAGGTTTTTAATTCTGTTCCGGATTGCATTCGGGGAACGTTTTGTATTGATACTTTTTAATCAGTAAAGTGTTGTTATCTGTCAAAAAAAAAAGTTTACGGTGTGGCCGGTCTCAAATCTCCCAACTCAAATATATAAAACATAGCCAATTCTCAAAAAAAAAAAAACTGCCAACCTGAGTTTCAGAAAAAAAAGGCCAAAGCCGTCAGGCTACTATTTAATGAGAAAAAGTATCCTGTGAAAACCAACTTGTGGAAATCGGTGAAAATCACGAAAAATCATGTTTAATTTTAAAAGAAATACTCAACAAAAATACATTATGTTGAGAAGGTAGAATTTTATAGGTGTATATTTGCAAGTTGAAACTCGAAATTGTTTAGGAGTTATAAAAATGAAAAATTCAGTAATGAATAGTAACATTTACAGTTATACTATTCATTGCAGAATTTTTTATTTTCATATCTGCTAATCAATTTTGAGTTTCAACTTGCAAATTTACATGTTTATAGAACTCGACCTTACTAACGTAATGCATTTTTTATTGAGAATTTTTTAGAACTTGAAATATGATTTTTTCGTGATTTTCACCTGTTTCCACTGAAAGTTGGTTTACACTGGATATTTTCCCCTATTCGACCCTGATCTCTTCTCTTCGCGTGTAAACCTCAAATCCTTCTCTCAGCCTTTTCGAAAAAACATTTTTGATATAGCAAAACATTAGAAGCATTATTCTTATGCTGGTGTCTATGCATGACTTAAACTATTAATATATACTAAATTATATGAATTGAGAATGTAATGGTATATTTGGTATTGTAATTTTTTCATTTATATATATTTATAATAATTTTGTGGGCATATTATAGGTACAAATCACAGTCAAATATAAGTCGTTAACCAATGGAAATTAATCGCGACTTATAGTTTGGGAGCAAGGGAGTATTTTGAACCGGTGAATTCAGCATCGGAGAGGGGATGTGCATGTTTGAAACAAAAGATGATCAACCGGTGTATGCAACACAACTCTAACAAATACTGTAAAAACTGTTATTTTACAGTAGGGGCAGAAAACCCAATCTAACAAACTTGTCCATACCGTCAATTGTCCTGTACTAGGCAATTATCAGAGGGAGATCGAACAAAACTAACAGAGGAAGCATCCAAGTTCACAACAGAGCCATATATCGATTCCCTGGAACATAGTTGTCGGCCATCTCATGCTCATGTAAGACTAGCTTATGGAAAATGTGACATTGCTTGTGCATCTCTTTTGGCGATGCTTCCGAGTGACATGGGAACTATTTTGTGCGCATGCTAATGCCATGGAAGTTAATGAAAGGTACCTCACCAATGCAGCCGCCCATCTTGGGTTTAGTACTTTTGAGAAGGTATCAGCGACAATACAAGTATGTGAGGAAGTTTGCAAATATTATGATCAAGGCATTTAGACCTGAGTATGTTAGGGTACCCGAAATCGAGTAAACAACAAGGTTTTTGGCAATGGGTGCAGCAAGAGGATGGCCATAAACGCTTGGGAACATTGACTATACACAGGAAATGGAAGGCTTGTATTACAACATGGCATGTGGCAATACACTGGGCATGTAGTGATCCAACAATAATACTTGAAGGATCAGCTGGGTTTGAGGACTTGTGGTTTTGACACTGCCACTTTGGGATGTCTTGCTCTCTCAATGCCATCAATGTCCTGGAGATATTTCCTCTTTTTAGTAGGTTGACAAATGGGGAAGGTCCTGCTTGCAACTTCACATTCCATGCCCTTGCTTATGATAGGGGATATTATATATCTAGCTGATAGCATCTATATTTCATGGTCAACGTTTGTGAAGAAAATTCAAAACCCACAAGGTATATGCTAGTTTGTTTAGGCTTAAGAAACTTGCCGGGAAGACATCAAATGGGCTTTTGGTGCGTTGCACACTTTGTTTGCCATTATGAGATGTTTTACTTGTTTCTAAGACAAAAAAGACCCTAGGCAACATCATGAATGTTTCAGTGATTCTTCACAACATGATCATCGAGAATAAGTGGGGCCATAACTTGTACTTCAAGTATGACTATGTTGGCAGTTGGAAAACCAATGAGACCTCGTAGAAACTCAGACTGGATCCATACTTTTTTGAAGGTGTACTGAAGGATGGAAAATCGCGCATCACATGACCAGCTTCGCGAAGATCTGATTGAGCATTAGTTTCATCTTTATGGGGGATAGTTTGGTTGTGTTTGTTCATGTGTATTCATGTTTGATTTGGATCGTTTGTTGGGTTTAAACAACCTACTTTATGTCTGAATTCGACTTATTGTTTTTTGAGTTAGGATGACTCCAACGGGGCGACCCAAACGGACGCGCGTTTGATCCGCGTTTTGTCCATTTGGGTCGGCAAACGGACGCGCGTCCGCCCTGGTCCGCCCCTTCCTACGCAGTGCGCCCAACGGGACGACGCATCGAGTCCGCCCCTATTTATTTATTTTTGTTAAAAGGCCATATATGGGCCATTTTCATTTATATATTAGGGGAAGGGACACAAACGGCCATTTTACATATATTTTTAAAAAACAAAAAAAAATTAAAACTGCCCTTCGCGGGCTACTCCGGCGGCACATCCTCACTCATCGTCGAGGATGAAGTACTCCGGCTCACAGTAGAGGTGCGCCGGTGGGCCTTGTCGCGGTGGGACGGCGGCTGCTCCTCGTCCTGCTCCGGGAGGGGCGGCGCCCGCTGGACCTCCTAGCTCCCGCCATTCCAGGTCCAGTTCTGCCCTAGCAGGCCGTCTGGAAGGGGCGGCGCCGGTGGAAGATCCACGTCCATGGGGACCTGCCACCATGGTTGTGGCTCCTCGAAGACCGCGGCCTGCTGCGCCGCCAGGGCCTCCTCCTTCTCCCGGGCGACGGCCTCGAGGACCATCTCCCACCGCTTCTGCTCGTCCTCGACCATGGTGTGCTTCGAGGCTTCGAGGGCGGCGGCGAGCTCGTCTTCCACCTCCATCTTCACGGGAGGTAGCGGCGGCGGCGGCGGTGAGCCGATGCGGAGGGACCGTGGCGTGGACCGCGACGTGGACCGCGGCGTGGACCGTGGCACTGGCGGAGCGTCCCGGCGCCACATGTGCGGCGGTAGGTCCCAGCGGCTAGCCCGCGGCGGCGTCGGCGCTCGCCTGTAGTAAGCCTGGCGCCGCAGGCTGTGCTCGCCGCTGAACCACGTGTCCCAGTTTGGGGACGACGCGGCGTAGGCGGGGTCGTCGCGGAGGGAGGCCGGAAGGCGCGCGCGGCGGCGCTCCACCTCCAGATCGCGGGCGCGTTCGCTCGTGGGCATGGGCAGCACCGGGATCCGCTGCGGGTTCAGATGCCAAAACTCGGGGAGTTTGACATCTGGCCATGGCAGCGGGCAGGCGTGCTCCCAGTACCACTCGCAATCCTCGCGCTGCACGTAAACGCGGTCGCGCCGCACGATCTGTGCGCCCGGCGGCGCGAGCTCGAAGGCGGCGGGGGCCTCCGGCTCCGGGGAAGATGGTGGCGTCGGGGAGGGCGTGCGGAGGCGGCGGCGGCCAAACGACGACCCCACCTCGCCGTCGTTCTTGGCCTTGCCAAATCCGGGCCACCGTAGCGGCATTGCGTCGCCGGTGAGGGCTGTGGCTAGGGTTGCGGCTAGGGTTTGGTCGCCGGTGAGGGAGCGGAGTGGGGCAGTGGGAGTGGGTGGGGGCTGGCTGTCCCTATCCCCTGTCATTAAAAAGGACCGACCAGGGGGAGGCTGACCGGCGCCGTGTCGCTGACAGGTGGGCGCGGGGAGGACCAGCCGCGTGGGCGCGCGGACGCGTTTCCAGTCCGCCGCGCGTCCGCGCCCGACGCATCGGTAGCCCAAATTTGGGCCAACAATGGGTCGCGGCAGACAGAAAATCGGACCGTGGTCCGTTTGCGTCGCCCCGTTGGACCATGATTTTCGCAAAAACGGACTGCGACGGACCGACGCGGACTTGAATTTTATTGATGTCGATAGTTTCTTAGGGACAAACGCGTCTAGGTTTAGTCACTGGATCAAACTCAAAAGTCAAAACACACTGGAAAGTGTTCACACGGCCCACATGGGTACCACTGCAACGTAATTTCTATGTGTTTTCTTATATTTGACTGGAGTATGTTTGACTTGATTTTCAAGCATCTAGGAGGACGATAGAGGAGAAAGGGAAATTTGACCGACCAGCATCGAGTGCGTGTGAGAGAGAGCGCGCCATGGCGGAGGTGGTTCTTGCTTCAAGCATCGTGAAGGCGGTGCTAGTCAAGTTCGGATCCTCGATTTGGGGCGAGCTGTCGCTCCTGAGGAGCTTCAGGAGCGATCTGAAGGCCATGGAGGACGAGTTCGGCACCATCCGGGACGTGCTCGCGGACGCTGAGGCGCGTGGCGGCGGCGGCGACAGCGCCGTCCGCGACTGGCTGCGGAGGCTCAAGGATGTCGCCCACGACATCGACGACTTCCTAGACGCTTGTCACTCCGACCTGCGCGCCGCCCGTCGCCGCCGCCGCCGAGGCATCCCGGCTTGCGGATCCACCGCCGACTGCTGCATCCTGCATTCCGTCCTCATGGCGCACAGACTGAGGTCTCTGAGGCGCAAGCTACACGCCGTCGCCGCCGGGAGAGACAGGCTCCGCTTGAATCCCAATGTTTCTCCACCGGCGCATCCGGCTGCTCCCCCAAAGCGCGAGACCATCTCGATGGTCGACGAGGCCAAGACGGTGGGGAGGGCCGCGGACAAGGAGAAGCTCATGAAGCTGGTGCTTGACTTGGCGAGCGAGGAGGACGTGTCCGTTATCCCCATCGTCGGCTTCGGCGGCCTCGGCAAGACGACGCTCGCGCAGTTAGTGTTCAACGACCGGAGGGCCAACGACGAGGTGTTCGACCCCGGATCTGGGTCTCCATGTCCGTTGATTTCAGTCTCAGGAGGCTGATCCAGCCGATTGTGAGCGCGACCAAGTTGAAGCTCGATCTGACCAGCTTGGAAGCCATTGCAAAATTCTTGTCGGAGACATTCACGGGGAAGAAGTACTGCTGGTTCTTGACGATGTGTGGAGCGAGAGCCAGGAGGAGTGGGAGAGGCTGAAGCTACTCCTCAAGGATGGCAAGCGGGGCAGCAAGATCATCGTGACTACACGGAGCCGCAAGGTCGGTATGATGGTGCGCACCGTGCCACCATTTGTGCTCAAAGGCCTCTCCGATGATGATTGTTGGGAGCTGTTCAAGGGAAAGGCTTTTGAGGAAGGAGAGGACGATTTGCATCCCAAGTTGGTCAAGGTAGGGAAGGAGATTGTCCGAAAATGTGGCGGCGTGCCGTTGGCAGCCAAGGCTCTTGGGAGCATGTTGCGGTTCAAGAGGAACGAGGAATCATGGATTGCTGTTAAGGACAGTGAGATATGGCAGCTGGATAAGGAAGACACAATCTTGCCGTCTCTCAAGCTTACCTATGACCAAATGCCACCTGGTCTAAAGCAGTGCTTCGCGTATTGCGCATCATTTCCTAGAAACCATGAGATTGACAGGGACAAGCTTATTCAGCAGTGGATTGCTCTTGGCTTTATTGAACCTGCAAAGTATGACTGCCAGTCGGTTTTTGATAAAGCGAACGACTATTTTGAGCACTTATTGTGGATTTCTTTCCTTCAAGAAGTGGAGGAGCACGATTTATCGAAGAAAGAATTAGAGGAAGATGGCAATATCAAGTACAAGATTCATGATTTGGTGCATGACCTTGCTCAATCTGTTGCGGGGATGAAGTCCGGATCATCAACTCTAAGAATGCCATTGGGCGTTCTGAAGCATGCCACTATGCATCGTTGGCTGATGACATGGGGGTGCCTAAAGTTCTCTGGAGCATGCTTCATAAAGTTCGTGCATTACATTCCTGGGGTCATGCTCTTGACACCCAATTGTTTCTTCACTCCAGTGCTTACGAGTACTAGACTTGCGAGGCAGTCAAATTACAGAGCTTTCGCAGTCGGTTGGTAGATTAAAACACTTGAGGTACTTGGATGTCTCCTCATCCCCTATCCGAAGTCTGCCCAATTGCATCAGTAACCTCCACAATCTGCATACACTTCATTTATCTAATTGTATCAATCTATATGTGCTTCCCATGTCAATATGCAGCCTTGAGAATCTAGAAACCTTGAATCTTTCATCTTGCCACTTTCAGACCTTACCAGATTCTATAGGGTATCTTCAAAACCTACAAAATTTGAACATGTCATTTTGCAGTTTCCTTTGTACATTACCCAGCTCCATCGGTGAACTGCAAAGTTTGCAAGCCTTGAATTTTAAAGGCTGTGTCAACCTTGAGGCTCTGCCTGACACTATATGCAGACTGCAAAGTTTGCATTTCTTGAACCTTTCACTGTGTGGAATTCTCCGAGCATTGCCCAATGATATTGGAAATCTCTCAAATTTGTTGCACCTGAATTTATCGCAATGCAGTGATCTTGAGGCAATCCCGAACTCAATAGGCTCTATTACAAGGCTGCATACTCTGGATATGTCTCACTGTAGTAATTTATCAGAATTACCTGGATCCATTGGTGGTCTTCTAGAACTTCAAACTCTCATTTTATCACATCATGCACGCAGTTTGGCATTGCCCATAGCAACCAGTCACCTACCAGTCTTGCAGACATTAGATCTCTCATGGAATATTGGTCTGGAGGAATTGCCTGAATCAATTGGGAATCTTCATAGTCTGAAGGAGCTAATTTTGTTCCAGTGCTGGAATCTTCGTAAGCTACCTGAGTCTATAACTAATCTCTTGATGTTGGAGAGTTTGAGCCTTGTTGGCTGTGAAGATCTAGCCAAGCTACCTGATGGCATGACAGCCATCACTAATCTGAAGCACCTAAAAAATGACCAGTGTCAATCTCTGGAGAGACTGCCTGGTGGATTTGGGCGATGGACTAAACTTGAAACATTGTCGCTGCTCATTATAGGTGACACATGCAGCAGCATTGCGGAGCTGAAAGACCTAAATCTTCTGACTGGCTTTCTTAAAATTGAATGCTGCTCACAGAAGAAGGATTTGACAAACGATGCCAAAGGAGCAAACTTGAGGAACAAGCATAAACTAGGCACCTTGACTGTGTCATGGACCAGTTCTTGTTCTTCTCATGATCTGGAGAATGTTGAAACGTTTCTTGAAGTTCTCTTGCCTCCTGAAAACCTTGAGGTCCTTGAAATATATGGCTACATGGGCACTGAATTTCCCAGTTGGATGATGAAGAGCATGGAGTCCTGGCTTCCAAATATTACCTCTCTAAGTTTAGGAAACATCCCTAACTGTATATGCCTCCCACCTCTTGGTCATATTCCCCATCTCCAATCTCTCGAGTTCCGCCACATGAGCAGTGTCCAAAGCATGGGATCTGAAATACTTATAAAAGGACAGAAAAACACACTATACCAGTCACTGAAGGAACTCCATTTTGAAGATATGCCTGATCTGGAGATCTGGCCAACTTCACTGGCAATGGATAGCGAAGAAAGTCAACAGGAACTATTCATGTTTCCAGTTCTTAAAACTGTCACTGCAAGTGGATGTCCAAAGATGAGGCCAAATCCATGCCTTCCAGATGCCATAGCAGATTTGTCACTATCCAACAACAGTGAGATGTTATCAGTTGGTAGGATGTTCGGGCCATCATCTTCAAAATCTGCATCACTTCTTAGGAGACTGTGGATTACAAATTGCCATGCATCATCAAATGATTGGAATTTACTGCAGCGCAGGCCAAAACTTGAGGATCTAACCATCGAGTACTGCGAAAGGCTACATGTTTTGCCAGAGGCCATCAGGTATCTTAGCATGCTGCGTAAGCTGAAGATTGATAATTGCACTGATTTGGAAGTCCTCCCAGAATGGCTAGGTGACCTCATAGCACTTGAATCTCTAGAAATAAGCTGCTGCCCAAAGTTGGCCTCATTGCCAGAAGGTTTGCGATGTTTGACTGCACTGGAAGAATTGATTGTCAGTGGTTGCAGCTTTACCCTGACTGAAAATTGCCGCAAAGAGACAGGCAAGGATTGGTTCAAGATCAATCATATACCAAGTATCCTCATCTCGTGACAGGTAACACTGCATCTTCTTTGGTGAAGATCTGCTTTTAGTTAAATACTATAGCAAAGCTAGTTATTCTGTACCATTTACCTTTCTTGTTTGAGTACAGTTTACCTTTCTTGTTTGACATGGGCATCAACAACATAGGTCGGCATGTACACACAATAATATTCCTAAATGGAAGTATAGTTTGTTACTACCTGTTGAAAAGGTAAATGACCCCCACAAATCCCTCCCCTGCATTATTTCAAGATCTGCACTTGCTGAGTATCATTCATTATGTTAGCAAAAACAGTTATTATAGTTGTTAGATTGTATGTACTCCTGCTGCGATTCAGGCAAAGAACATCCATGTTGCCAGCTAGTTATATTCAACGGAGTGCAGTTGCAGGTCCGGGTCTGCTACTATACACTGATTGGCAGTGTAACATGTGCATTATAAACTAAAAAAAACACAAAGTTATGTTACTAACTTACTATGCAGCCAACAACATTGGCAAACACCATAATTTTGTTTAATAGCAGCACAAAAGACGGAAACTGCAATATTGCTAACTCCATAAACAGATAACTTCGTGCAATTGCAATTTTAAATGAAATCTTTTGATTTTTTGGTTCCTATCATCCTATGTAGTTTTAGCTGCTGTACTGTAGTTACTACGATGAAAGGTTATATGTTTATGGTCTATTCAGTTGAGCTTTGTGTATAGCATATGAGTGTGGCGACATCGCCACCTCTGTAGCTCTCTCCCTGAATGTGTTTTATTTTCTCTAAAAGATGTGCAGCGGTCTCACAAACTGAAAATAAGCACTTGTTTCTTTCACCACTTGAAAGAAAACATCTCAGATTGCATTATTTTTCTGTGTTTTCGGAGTTCTGTATCAGCAGCGTTCTCTGGATTTTTGGGTGGTAATATTTAATCGGTGGCTACTTGTATGGTGTTTTGAATAAGTGCTCTTCTTCTGCTGTATGATGTGATCCGCGCTTACGAAATTTGATTACATGTATTTTAATTTTTACATTGTGTTCACTGGAAAGGAATGGATTCTATACAGAGCAAGTATGCTGACTTAAATGAGGCGATGGGGGATTTTGCGCAAGGATACCCAGTTGTCACGGATGGTTCGATGCACCAGAAGGACCCTCTCAGGGTCGTGAGGTGGAGATGAATACTTTCATCAAGGCCGGGTTCTTGGAGCCTTCCCTGCTCGGAGCAGCGGCTACGGCGGTCCCGGGCACGGCGTCTGCTTCGGCCACCAGCCACCAGGTGAGACTGTGAGAGCAGAGCAAAAGAAGCTTGCGTCTACGTTAATTCTGCATCTCACTGCGATTTACTGCGATGCATGCAGCGTCCCAAATTAAATTCTTCCTGTTTGTCTCAGGTTGATATGCGGCGCTTTGGGTGGCCGTGTCACGAACTCACGAATGCGAGGAGCAAGCGTCTGGGACATCGACATCCTGCGAAGCTGCAGCTTCCTCGCCGTGCCGCCCGGGCGTTCCTATCCTGGATGATGTTCGTGGTTGGCGCTCATGACCAATACGGCTCGCCGGCCGAGTCTCCTAGCCAGGCACAGCCACACGACGGTCGACGGGGTCTTTTTTATCTGGTGTTTTAGAACTTTATTTGAAAGTTATATTTGGGCATGGATGCTGCATCTTCTTCTGTAGCTCCTTCTTTTAGAGAGAATACTAAAATGAACATCTCAAAAACTAACTATAGAGCTCGGAACTCGACTAGGCTCGGCTTGTTTAGCAACGAGTTCGAGATAAGCCGAGTTGAGTTCTGAGTTTTAATTCCATGTGTTTTTATTTTCAGCGCTGATGCTCCTGCCGTGTGAAAGAGTTCGCTGATGGCCCGGCCCATTTGGCGGTTTTCTTTCTTTTTTTCTTTCTTATTTGTTTCCTTTTTCCCTCAAAAAATAAATCTGTTTTCTTTTCCTTTTGTATTTTCTTCTTCTTCTTCTTTTCGTTTTTTTTCACTTTTTATATTTTAAAAATGTTTACTTCAGAAATTTGTTCAGATTTTGAAAAATCTTCAAAACTGAAAAATGTTCACATTTAAAACTTGTTCATATTTCAAAATGTTCAGTATCGAAATTTGTTCAAATTTTAAAAAATCAAACTTAAAAATATTCAGATTTGAAGATTGCTCATATTTTTGGAAAAATAAATTTGTTCAAAATTGAAAAATTCAAATTTAAACACAATGTTGAATTTTAAAAACGTTCAGATTTTTTAAAAAAAATCGGCTTTAAAAAATAATAGTACTTTTTATTGGGTGCTTTGAAGCATAAAAAATTTAAGAAAAAAAATACGTATTAACCTGCCAATATTAGCACTATTAAGTGGGACGTGCCCCTTTTTTTTTCATGGTAATACGATTCTCATTGATAAATAAAAGACGAGATACAAAGTACGTATACACCGATCTTACAGATTTGAAAAGATAGGATAAACCTATGTGACAAACCAACGCCTATCCATCTTCTTCGGCACCACCGTAGCAGCCACCAAAGAAAAAATAGACGGATCACTTCTTCACCCGAACTCGACACGGCTCCATCGTTGATCATCAGCTTTTCGGATCTCCAAAATAGTTTGTCATAGGACAAACCATTGCCGTTGAAAGAATCAAACCGGGGCAGCACGACCCCGGACACGCCATCGAACTTCAGCACTGGTACCCCCGCACGACGACGTCGGAGTAGGGAACCAGAACCGTCAGCCTCCAACCACGAACCCAACACAAGTTGCACCATCTTCCAGCTGTCATCAGTGCAGACCACCGTCTGCACGTACTCCTGGACGCATCCTCTCTGATCCACCATGGCGCCGGAGATAACGCCGCAGCAACGGGGACAGAACAGGAGGAAAAACCCATCTGATGGAGTCGCCGCCGCCGACTCGCCGACACCATCCATGAACCCTCCAGCCACCGATCTGAAAGATCGGCAAGCACACAATGCCACCAACTCCGAGACGCCGCCATGAAGGACAACGCCGGTGTGGGAGAAGAGTTGAGGCAGATTTATTTGCCCGGGCGCCGCTCCCACTACCCCAACGACGCACCATGTCATAACCTTCCTAACCCTAACTACCATGCAAAAACGGGGTCCCCCTCCCTCCTGCCGCCGGAGCGGCAAACGGAAGGAGAGGGGCCCAGCTTTTCCGCCGATGGAGTTTGGTGGAACAAGGGCCGCTTCCTAGTCGCCTCCGGCGGCGGTGGCTAGGGTAGGAAAACGATCGCCCCCTTGGATCTGCTCCTGTAGCATGCATATGGCAATACGCATATACAGGGGCGTAGCCAGACCAAGGCAACAATAGTTATGGCCTAGGGCGTGGCAACTACCTCATTAGTTGACTGTATCTACTGTTTCCGGTTTTTGACTGGTTACCCACCCATTAACCAGTCAATTCTCTTTTCCTTAATAAATGAATATTGCAAGTCTTTTGACTCTCTTTCCCTTTCTCCTCTGTGAACAGTGCTCCGAGGCGAAAGAGAGGGCGACTCCAGTTTTCCCCCGCATCCGCCGGCGAGGCCGTGGGTTCCCTTCCCCTCCGCCGGCCGCTCCGGCGGCGGGAGGGTGGGGGAACCCCGGATCTCTGCTTTGGCGTGTATATACGGTGTGGATAGCTAGGTCTCCGGTCGGCGGCGCTGTGGAGGCAGGGGCGTTGCCGGTGTGGAGTTTGGTGCTGCTGCTCTTCCTCCTCCGCGTCGATCTCGACGGTGAGCAGCTAGCTTTTGGTGCTCTGAGCTCTTCGGGCTCAGGGAGTTTCTCTTCCCTCTGCGTGGGCGGCGAGGCGATGTTGTTGCCCGTGTGGATTTGGGATTTTGTTCTCCGGCTCCTTCTTCGCTGTGTCGTCGTCTCCTCCAGCGGCGTCACGGAGCTTGGGAGGTGGTGTGTAGGGGGTGGTGCTCGGTGGGCCGCCTCTGTTTCTCCGGCTGGCCGTGGTGGCAGGGGGGGATGTTGGTGGCTGCGGGAGCTCCGGCTTTTGGTGTTGGTGTTGCAGGTGGTTCCTTTCTTCGGTGGTTCTTCTCCGGCCGGCCGTGGTGGCGAGGGGAGAGGCCTGTTGAAGACGGTGTTGTTGGCGGTGGTCCTGGGCGACGTGGTGTCGGCTGGTTGTCGGGCGGAGCCGGGGAGACGAGGCTGTGGTCGAATTCGTTCAGCGAGCTTAGATTTCGTCGCGAGGCGGCGGATGGCTTCTGCGGCCTTCTACTTCTGGTGGTGGCGACGTCTCTCCGGCGGGTGGCGGTACGGCGGCTCCGGCGTTGACTAGGAGTTTGGGGATCGACGGCGGCGGATCCGGTTGTGGCTTTTCTTGGTAGCTTAGGGTGGTTTTTGCACTTTGTGGGGGTCCTTTGTGTTTTCTGTTTCTTTGTTGGACTTTTCTGTAAAGTGTAACAGCTACCTTAATTTATGAATCGGATCCTTTCCTCAAAAAAAAAAAAAGAATATTGCAAGTCTTTCGTCTTGTTTTAAAAACTGTACCTATTGTTTTGCACTATTTACCACTGTACCAGTTGGGCTGAGGCGCTGCTTTATCCTGGCTATGCTCCTACTGCATGGTATATTTGTTACTTTTTTTTTAATGTAAAACCCTATACAAATACATTTACAAGATTTAATTATCCTTACAATATCTAGTTTTACTAACATAGCATGATACCACTCTCACTTCTTCATTAATTGTTTTGCCATGTCCTATTTTGACAACATGGTATGGTATGCATGATACTCCCTCTATAGCTAGCCCTAAGTGAGAATCTCTCAACATTGTTATGAAAAAATAAAGAAAGATGTGAAGTTGCCCCACCGGTAGGAAATATTGGATCAGTTATGACGACACTGAATTTTGATATACGGGATCAAAGATAAAAAAGACAACGAATGGTTTTTAAACAAGTGGTGCCTATAATATCATTTCATGTTATAAATTGACAATATATATAATCATCTTTGTGTAAGATATATATTTTTAGTCATACTATGTATAGTCCCCCCTTCCCCTCCGTTTCTAAATATAAGATGTTTTAGTTATTTCGAATGTTGATTAGATGCGGACTGGAATGAGTGCATATACACATTAAAACATCTAAATATATGTAGATACATGTGAATATAGAAAAAGATAAAACATCTTATATTTGAAAACAGAGGGAGTACAAATTACAGACATCATACATACAACAAATCATACATATAACAACAAAATTGTCTTTTGTAAGTCGTCTATAACAATCTTACAAACCATTTATAACTTTACAAACAATCTCATTATCTCTCTCATTCTTTTTACTCCACGCCATCAAAACCACATGTAACAATCCTTGAAGATAGCTGAGTCACCATCATTGTAGCAGCTCCACCAGCACCTCGTGCCCTTCCCGTGAACAAGGTACGTGCGTGCGTGTGTTCTTTACAGACCAAAAGAATGGACGTTGTCCTCGATGCCGGACTCAAGCATTTCCACAAACATCTAGGGTGTGTTCAGTTTTGGGATGGAGTGGAGTGGAATGCACTGTCATGGAACCGTTCCATTCCTGTGTTCAGTTTGAATAAAAAATTGTCACGGAACCGTTCCATTCTTGTGTTCTTTTCTGGGATGGGGTGGAATGGAATGAGAACGGCATCAAACTCGATTAATTATTGCTAAACTAGATTAAATATTCCTAAACTTGATTAATTATTCGTAATCTTGATTAATTAGTGCTAAACTTGATTAAATTAGAGTTAATCGCCCAGCATTACTGTGCAATTCCATCTCGTCCGGCCGAATCGGCCGGACCGGTCGATTCCGCGCGCCGAGAGGACCTGCTGCCCTGTGTGCCAGACGCCGTTCCTCCACGCTGGCCGCATGTGAGCTGGCCGTGACGCTGCTCACGAGCACGCCCAGACCGTCTCCAGTCCCGCGTGGCCCGGCGGCTTGTCCTGCTAGCCACGCCTGTCCCTTCCGCGGGCCGCCGCCCTGAACGAGCCGACGGGCCGCACCGTGAAGTGCTCCGCTTGCATCCTCCGCACTTGTGTCGAGCTGTTATGCTGCCTCAGGTCCTCGATTTGAGCAGGGAGAGAGGGGGATTGAGATAGGAGATGAATATGACATGCGGGTCCGTCTAGTCAGTGACACAATGTGTATTTCCGGTCGGGATTTTCTTTTTCCCGGTGCGCCAAACATGTCCAAAGTTTGATTTAGACCGGGATTTGATAGTTCAGGGTACAAACGACCAGGATTTAAACTTCAGGGTTCAAACCATTCAACCCCTATGACTTCAAGGTTTAAAATGGACTTTTTACTTGTATTTGGCCTAAACTATTGCGTGAGAGAACGCGGTAGGATATACATTGAGCACGGACACGCAGTAGTTGGGTCAAAAAATTAATTACAATGCTATCGAGGGCAAATCATCAAAAGTACCAAAATGATAGGGGTTTAATATTAAATCCCAGCGTGGGCTCCACCCTAGCTTCTCTGTTCTTTGGACGCAGCTTCAGTGACTTTGCGTGGGTGACTTTGTTTCCCTGTTCTTTATACACTCACAATTGTCAGATGAACACTGAATCAAGAGCCTGTCTTTCTTGCTCTTGAATCGATTCAACACCGGAGAGGAGATGGCCGTAGCTAATTGTGTTGGTGCGTTCTTGTTCAACCACCCCCAAAAACACCGCAATGAGCGTCGATTCTCGATCCAAATTCCCGTCAGCAGATCGCGCCTCCACATTCCGCTCGCCATGTCGTCCGCCGCCGTGCCGGAGGAGCCGCCGCGCCCGGTGCGCTTCGGCATCATGGGCTGCGGTTCCATCGCGCGGAAGCTCGCGCGCGCCATGTTGCTGGTCGGACCCGTCGCCGACGTGGCCGCCGTCGCCAGCCGCTCCGGGGACAAGGCGCGCCTCTTCGCCGCGGACAACGGCCTCCCCGCCGGCACGCGCCTCCACGGCTCCTACGAGGCGCTCCTCGACGACCTGGACATCGACGCCATCTACCTCCCGCTCCCCACCAGCCTCCACCTCAAGTGGGCCACCGCCGCCGCCGCGCGCGGAAAGCACCTGCTCCTCGAGAAGCCCACCGCGCCCTGCGCCGCCGACCTCGACCCCATCCTCGCCGCCTGCGAGGCTAGCGGTGTCCAGTTCATGGACTCCACCATGTGGATGCACAACCCCCGCACTGCCAAAATGCGCCAGCTCCTCGCCGATCAGAGCACCATCGGCGACGTCAGAGTCGTAAGTTCTTGAAAAATTCGTGCTACATTTTGATTTGGTTCGAACTGGAATCGTGTAGTCATTCTAGGAATGTATATTTTCTTTAGGATCTTATTAGGGCGGTATGCCCTTCAAATCATGTTGAACGCCTTTATTAATCTCATTTTATGACTGTAAATAATAATTGTGCATTCTAGTATAGAAATATTTTATTGTTGATGTGATTTTCTGCTATTTGAGTGTTCAGTCCTAGATGAAGACGACTTCACCAATAAATTTGTGGATAAGTTGTCATGTTGACTTAATCTATTCATGTGATCAAGCGTCAAAAGATTCTCTAGTGGACTTGAGTGTATCTAATCTAATATTTTAATTGCAGTTTGTATCCAGCAGACCAGCACGCGCTAGTTGCCTCTTCATAGAAAAAAATAACTTACTATGAGACAATTTTGCTTATGAACAATCTGAAATATTGTTCTGACATAGGAGTAGTGATAACCAGAACAGAAGAGGAATAATTTCAAAAGCTTTGCCGGAATATTGCTTGGTATTAATCTCGTATGTATGGTGAGACAACGTTCTTACACTTCCTTATTTTTTTTACGGAAATCGTATGACATGTTATCTGATACAAAGACACGGTTCATTATCTACCAGAGGTGCAGTTTATCAACAACAACAAACACTATAATGAAAAGATAAATCACCTTATAATTTGAAAGGATGCTCACACACCAAAGGCAAAATAAGAAGACAAAATTTCATGCATAGTACCCAAAGACATGAAACGAAAAAGAAGCTGGAAGCATTATTAAGCAAGGCACGACAGCTACCTTTACATCTAATTGCCAAATTGACCACAGTGGGTATGCAGTGAATTATGTTGTGTTTCTGGCACTTTGGTATCATCGTCATTCTTGACATATATGCTCTGTTTGATCTTCTCCTTCCTGCAAAATTTGCCCCTGCGAATCCCTACCCAATAAATCGACAAAGCTCTTACTAAGCAAGACACATCATCTTTCCATATCTCGATTTCCTAGTCGACCATGGTGAATATCAGCGATATTTTGTTGCTAGCAATTGGAACTACCAAAAGACCTCAACGAATTTGTCAATGTGTACGTCCAACCGAGAAATTGGTAAAACATTTGTTAGTACGCCATCTATCCAAGTTTCCATGTCTCCCTTAGTTTACAGGAAGGAACAGATGTCTTGTTTCTTGCAACTTGGACTATACTCTCAATTGACATGTAGAGTTTGTATGTTCTGCTTCTTCCTCTGAAACTCCTTGAAGGTCCTTAACATGACCACGCGGTTTGAGCACCTACTGCTGCTTTATTGTCTGTCACATCTTGCACTCTCATAGACACTGTGGTCTAAATGCACCACTCTCCTAATTTGGTCATCTTTGCTGGTTTTAGTATTTCTTTTCTTCATCGAGAATTCTGTGAGAATTCTTCAAAGTTTCAGTTTTAGACGTTATTATAACTAGCGATTATTCATCGCTTTGCCAATCTAATTTTTTTTGCCCTTATAGTGATTTATGTTCCATATAATACCCTATCTGTTCACATAATCTGACATACAGTTATGATCCACTGTTTGTTGTATCCAGTCAGTTTCCAACGGAATGATCCGAGTTCAGTGCCCTCTTACACTATACAGTTACTCACTCAACACCTAGCCGGCCTACCAGGTGCTTGTTTATAGATATGGTGTTGCTCTGTTAAAACTTGCAATGGTTCAAGGTCTCACCTACACCTGAATCTGACATGTTGTTGCTTTGATAAAAATTTACACAAGTTACCCCCACCCCCCCGAAATCTGTATTATTGAAGTTTTATGGATCATATTATTATCATTTAGTCAGATACGGCTGCATCCATTTGTAGACATGACTTCGTTTTGTCAGTACCAATGCAAATGGCAACATATGAGAAACAATGTTCCCTGGTAGTTTGAGCCTTCGAGGCACCAAATCAGCATCTAAATTTCGAAAAATACTTTTTTTTTATTTGCTAGAAAACACTGATTACATCAAAGCCTGGTTAATACAGAAAGACACCCCACAAAGATAGAAATTACACATAGGTCCTTCTGCAAAACGATGTCGCCGGCGAGGAACAGGACGTGCCGATGGCGCGCCGCCACTGTGTCTTCCTCAAACCTTGGAACAAAAGACGGCCCCTTGCGGACGGGAAGTCGTCGAACCTCGAACTCCGGAGAGACTCCACCCTGCTCGACGACGGCAGCACTGCCAGGCTTCAACATCAGCAGCTTTACGATCTCGATCTCGATCCGCCGCTCCGGGATCCAGCTGGGGCAGGAACGCTCACGGCGGTCACCCAGGACCGCGAGCACGGGGGGAAGTCGACTGCTTGATGCCGGAGCTCCGAAGACCGCCGACACCGGAGAGGAAGAAGCCGACCCCAAAACGCCAACCACCGACGCCTCCGCCTCCAGGACGCCGCCGGCAAGCACTCCCTCTAACCCTACACTATATACATGGCGAGATCCGGGGATTCCCCAGCCTCCCGCTGCCGGAGCAGCCGCCGGAGACGGAGGGATCCCGCGGATCGCCGCCCTGCGAGGTGGATCGACGGAGGAGTTCAAGAAATCGCCTCTCTTCTACTGTAGCGGGAGAGAGGAGACGTCCAAGGTCGTCTTCGTAATTTCGAAAAATACTTACATGTGTACTTCCCATTTTACTCTTAAGTTTAAAACGTTAAGTTCAGTTCAGTACTAAATGTCATAAGAGTAGCAAAAAAGAGGGAAAGTTTCAAGAAGTAAAATTCTAAAGGGAAATGTAAATGAGAAACAGACCAAAGAAAACAAATCTTTTTGTTTCCTCTAACACGCTTCAAGTTTGAAGTTAAGGAATTTGGGGTGCTATAACACTCCAAAGAAATTCTCATATTTGAAGCCTCGAGTGAAACCAGATTGCACGATTAGAGCATCTCCACCGGCGCTCCCAATAGAGCGTCCAACAACGTTGCCGGACAAGTGCTATTGGGAGCGCCGAGACAGGTTGCCGCCCTATTGGGAGCACCTCCCCCCACCGGCCGCTCCCAATAAAATTAAACCAGTTTTCCACTCAAATGGAAGACAGTTCAATCTAAAATATCCAGAATAAAATCATATTACATAGTTTCGAGCACATAAATAGTTTCACGATAATAAATAAAATAATTCATACAATAATTCAAATTAAAATAAATCACGCACTCAATTAGCAGGGCCGACTGCTTGTCCTTTTGAGTGCCCATAGACGCGCAACTAGATCATTTTGCAGTTGCTCGTGAGTTTCTTCGTCCCGGATTTCGGAGTTCATTGTGAGGAAAGTGGCAAACTCTCCACGCAATTCATGATCGACCTGGGTAAGAGGGCCCTGATGGTAGTACGGGTGCTCATCGTGCAGTGGAGGAGCAACGCGTTCACTCTCGATGATCATCGTTGGAGATGGTCTAGACAAATCTAGACCATCTTGGATAGGTGACATCTGCTAGATAGTACCCCTTGTCATACGCATGACCATTGATCTCATAGTTGCATGGTGGAGCATGGCCTTCAGCAAGTCGGCTAAAAACCGGTGAGCATTGCCACATCGTCATATGACTCTCCATCTGTTTGCGACCTTTGTTCTTCCTCTTCCCCGGCTTCAAACCTCCAATCCGAGGAGTGGCATTGATCTCGCCTAGCAAACCAACAAGGCAAGTGATGATCGCCAAGTGCTCATCAAGCTCGGCGGTTGCGGTGGCATAGGCGGTGAGCAATGCGCTGGCCATCTCCAGCTCGTCGTCGCTATCCATCTATTCAATTAGCTATGTTAAACCAAAAACAAATAAAAAAAACTAGCAAAAAACCGAGCATGGCAATGTGACGAACACCTTGTGGACGAGGTGGTCCTGGGAGGTGGCGGGGCGTAGAGGGCGACCAAATACTTTGGCCGGAATGAGAAGAGACGACAGCGAGAGCGGGGGATGGGTGCGGCGAGCGTAGCGCGGGGTGGAGCAGCGTCGAAAGGGAGCGGCGGCGCCGGCGATTGAGTGGAGGCAGGGGGGAGTTTAGCACAGAGAAAAGAAATGGTTGGGTCACTGCCGTGTGTTACCGCCGTCAGTATCCGACGTGGCACGCGTTGCCGCGGTTGCCGGCGCCCCCGGTTACCTCCCTATGAACAGGGCGCGAAGCGGGGTTGCCGGACGCTCTATTGGGCCCGTCCGACAACTTTGACACTATTGGGAGGGCCGGTGGGGGGTATTTTCGTGCTGGCGCGCCCAATAGCCCTATTGGGTGCGCTATTGGGAGCGCCGGTGGAGATGCTCTTACACCCTTGAGCCCTGTGGCTGGGTGGCATTGTCACCTGATGTTTTTGTGCATAATATACACTTCCCGGTGATCTGGCAACATCATTCAACGACTCTAAAAGTATGTCAGCGGTTCTTTGTAACTCTCGCCTGTCTACAATCTTTGCTATTTTGTGTCTGAAGTCTGAACATCCCAATCTTAATGTTGAAACTCAGACCTGGCAATGGCATGTATTACCACATAGTAGCCGGTAATTGTATTTTTGCAACAAAAAAAAACTTCGCCACAGGTACTCCGAGAAAATCCATTACCTCCCAGAACTTGAACTAGCTGACAGGGGGGATTTGTTTTAAGCTGGCTTTGGGAGGTAACAAACAGGCAAACAGTTCTCTAAAAATGATCCTTTGATGGTTCTTTCTAATTGCTTGTTCGACATGGATGCTGGCCATTGCGACACTGAAAGCAACCAAAACAAGATGTGATGAAGTTAACACTAAACCGATCAAATACACAAAACTCCTAAAGACAGATCAGCATATAGATATAAATAAATTAACAAAGCATAAATTTATGTTTGTGTTCGTTGTGTGAGCAATAAATTGGTGACGGCTACTAGAAGGGAAGGGGTTCAATCTGGTAATGTTGTACCGCTTTGGGTTCAGATATACCATTTTGATACTGCTGGAAATGTTGAAACTGGTGTTAAAAGTTAAAACTGAGGTTGGCTTTGTCTTCTACATTGGCTCAAAGCCTCAAAGCTCTCAGTATGAGTTGGGGAAGGAGAAGACAATGGAAGAGTCGTTATCTTGTCAAAGCTTTGCTGTTTTACACGTATTGCCATATCTCGACTGTCATAATGCGCTAGCATCTGATTTTATATGTTATAGCTCGAGAGAAAAATCGTAGATCGATAGTTTATCTAGAATCTACAACTTATGGAAGAGCAAAAGTGCATACTGCTGATTCCATTTGCAAAGTTTGTCAAATTGTTGTTTGTCAGTACTAAACTCTGGGCAGAGAATATATATAGCAACATCAATGTGATCCTTGGTTTTGTGTTGGAGGAAAAAAATATTCTTGGTTATTGTAGGGAAAAGTTTACGGATCATACAAACAGACTCAGAAATGGCTGCAGTCACAGGCTTATAGCACATATATATGGATTCTGAAATGCTTATGAGATAATATATTCCCATTTGGCATGCGTTAAGTTTGTTCTGCCACTACATGCGATGATCTATTTGTTGATATAACCTCACAACTATCGGTGTCCACTTACGTTGGACACTTTTACATTTGCCAGTTTAACCTTGAAGGTAAATAATTATTTTTTCTTATGTTGTTTCAGATAAACAGCATTGTCAGCTTTCGAGCAAACGAAGATTTCCTCCAGAATGACATCAGGTAAAGCCAGACCTTGATGGCCTGGGTGCACTTGGTGATATCGGGTGGTACTGCATCCGTGCAATCTTGTGGGCTGTTGACTATGAGCTTCCCAAGAATGTGATTGCTCTCCGTCACCCTGTTAAGAACCAAGCTGGTGTGCTCCTTGCTTGTGGCGCATCGCTCTACTGGGCTGATGGAAAGATCGCCACCTTCCACTGTTCTTTCCTTACCAATCTTACCATGGACGTTACCGTCGTTGGCACTAATGGTACCATTCATGTTACCGACTTGGTCATCCCGTACGATGAAAAGTTTGGTCCATTCAGTGTAGACTCCAAGACGAACTTCACCGAACTCACTACGGGATGGGATCCACATCCGAGCAAGCATCTTGTCACGACGGACCTACCGCAGGAGGCCCTGATGGTCCAGGAGTTCTGTAGGCTGGTGCGGAACATCAGAGATGCCGGTGGCAAGCCTGAGGGGAAGTGGCCGTCCATCACCCGAAAGACACAGATTGTGGTGGATGCAGTGAAAACTTCTATTGACAATGGATCTGAGTCGGTCGATGTTGCCAGCTAGATACATTGCATAACTGACCATTGCCATGGTATGTCATCCCGACGATGGCGTATAGTTTGTGTTTTTGCTCAAGCCATACTTCGACGTTGCCCAGAACTACTTATTGAAATAATTTGAACGATCCTTCTCATATTCAAGACAATATTGCAATGATCATGTCAGATGTTACTGCGAATTTGCTGTGTGATATATCGATGCTCTGAGTGATCTATAAATGGTGTTATCTATGTCAACCCGACAAATTCTAAGAAGGCGCATCAGTCTCTCCCAGGAAGGTTTTAAATGGAAGGTGTTAAATAACAGTAGGATTCTGGTTTTTGAAATGAGAACAGAATCAGGGCGGCTGCCATTTTCCCTGAAGAACCGTTTAGAAATTACTAGTTTCAAGAATCACAGTATAGACAAAATATGCAAGTGGGAAATGGGGTGAGAGAGTTGTGGCTGGTGAGACTCATCTCACCCCCTCTAACGAACTGTGTTCGGCTTAATACAAAGACACGCAGATCTCCTATGAGTTATTGGAAAAAAAAAAGAGGTGCTAAAGCTAGAATTCATGCTGAACATCGTTATTTGGGGCTGAATCTTCAGGAGCACAAAAGATATGATTTGTTCGCCGATAGTTTTTTTACAAATAAATATGATTTTCTCCTACATTATGTTGCTATTATTTTTAATAAGAATGCATGGAGTTAACAATAGAAGTTATTGTGTTTATTTTTTATTTTTGAAAAAACAAGTCATGTGATCATATTTTTCGAATACATTGCATTATTCATAGGCAGTAAAAAATATTTCAAAATAATATATTTTTCAAGCGGACTATTTTCTTGAACTATCAGAACAGTTCTCATAAAATATATGAAAATTTGTAAAAAAAATAAAGTAGTTTTACTTATTGTATGTATATATTTTCTCAACATACACCTTTCGTTACATTATGTTCTTAAATTTCTAATAAGAAAAAAAAAACTAGGCGGATGGGAAGGGCCCATTGGTATTGTCATTAAGAAGAAAGGTGCGTCGACACCAGGTGCGAGTGCGGAGTAATAAGAAGGGTTTCTCCTCGTAGTGTTCAGAAAAAACAGCAGAAACATAACTAAAATGAGAAGTTGGCCGGCCCACCAGCAGCACCCTCACTGCTCCAGTTCTCTGTGCTTATCATGTTCCTCTCGAAGAGAGAGACCGGAGCCGGAGGGCGAGACCGCGAGAGGCGATGCGAGCAAGGTGAGGGTTTTAGGTTTTAGCATTCTTCCCCATCGGGGATGTGAAGTCGCTTGATTGCTTGATGGTACCTCAAGATTGAGCGGAGGCAGAGGCGACAGCTGATCTACGATTGCTGCTATTTCGATCTGTCGTTCTTCTCCGTCTGTCGTGTTGAAGGTACCATTGTTTCTTGATTTCGTCCAAAAGAACAACCCTAGCCTCTCTTGGTTGGTTCCTCTATTTGATGTAGCTCTTACCCAGCATATACGTGTGCGGTGTGCCACATATTTCTTCTCATTATTATTTTGCTTTGCGTTTTGAGACGAGCCAGGAGGGAACCAGTAGTATCTAGCTAGGGGAACTCGATTCCCTTACACTGTTACACAGTTACATTGTTCCGTTAATTAAGCCATCCAATCTTTCGTGCCCAGGAATTGCAGTGCCTCATTACATGCTACTATGCTATTTTTCAGTAATCAGTTATCAACTAGTTAAGTGCCTGCAAATACGTAAGTTCAGCAGTGTCGTCTTGCAGACTTTCTTGTATTAAAACTACAGTAGTTTTCATATAAAAAAACTACAGTAGTTTTTTGTTTGTTTGTTTAGATCCTTTTCCCATTCCCTGCTCCAGCAATTTCTGCTACTTATGGAGAATTATATTAATTAATGTTCATTCTGACAAAGAGCAGACGAATTTCTAAGAGATCCAGAAACTTGATGACTGATAAGTATCTTCATATGCTTCATTATGTTTCCATTAACTTTCCAGTGCCCTGGATACATTCTGAACCTTGATTTTACACAATTTTAGCAGCTGCAGTGCTCGATGGCGGATCTCCCTGAGGCACTGCTGGCAGAGATTGTCAAGAGGGTTACCTGGCTAAGTGATCGGAATTCCATTTCTCATGTGTCGAACCTGCTCTACAAGATCGAGGCGGATCAAAGGGTTGCTATCAGTGTTGGCGACGGCCTTTGCTTCGCTACAGAAGTATTGGCAGCACTGTTCTCCCCGTTCTCAAATTTGTTGAAACTGGATGTTCAGTACTGTGGTTGGATTGGATACCTGGCCATGGGAATCAGTTGGACAACAAAGCCCTCTTTGTGCCTTTCATCTTGCTGCCCCGCGCTGACTGATCTCACCTTAAGATCCTGGTCATACATTAATGATTCTGGTCTTGGTTGTCTAGCTCATTGGAAGAAATTATCTCTCTCTGGCTGTTGGTTGCAAGAGTCTATCTGCTTTCACCTAATTGAATGCGAGAAAATAGGCAACAAAGAGTGACTGGAGTATTTTGGTTGGAATGGATCATTGGAAGAACTTGTAGTGAAGAACTACACGGAAATCAGCCAGTGTCACCTCCTAAAGTTTGGTCCAGGATGACGAAGCTCCAGAAGTTTGAGTTTCGGACAACGGGAGGATTTTGACCTTGTGATAGGGTCATGGATGATGCATTATCATCCCTGATACAATGCTCACAAGTGCTAGAGTCATGTTGTTCTGCTGATTTCTTAGAAGAAATAGGATTCACACAGAAGGGTCTTCTGGTGCTCATTTAGTCTTGCCCAATTCGTGTTCTCAGGCTAAATGGCGCAGACTTCTTCGATGATGAGGGATGAAGGCACTCTCACCCGCCCTGTTCCTGGAGACAGTACTTGAGCTTGTGGATTGCAAGGCGATAGCTGATGCCGGGATGCGCTTCATCATGCATAATCTCACCTCTGGTGGTGTCATCATGTTACTGATGTTGGAGCTGGTGCATGCTCGTAAGTTGGAGTCTCTAATCATTGAAGGTTGTTCTAAGGTCTCCAGGCTGCCCAGAGCTGGTGCATGCCGGGATGTACGTAATATGTCCAGGCTGCAGCCCTTGCCGATCTAAGGGCTGCTCGAGTAGTTCGCTACTCCGTCCAGGCTGCTGCGCCCACCGATCTAAAAAGAATGGCCTATTAAGACTGTTGACGAAGTGACCTCCAAGGGCTAAGGGCTGCTCGGTAGTTCGCTACTCCGTCCAGGCTGCAGCCCTTGCCGATCTAAGGGCTGCTCGAGTAGTTCGCTACTCCGTCCAGGCTGCTGCGCCCACCGATCTAAAAAGAATGGCCTATTAAGACTGTTGACGAAGTGACCTCCAAAATTAGCAGTTTAAAACCCGTTTCTCAAGTTGGTAAGTTGTTGCTATCTGCGCAGCATCGACAAGAGGGCCTTGTCGAACCCAAATTCATCTGTTTGTTAAACCGTTATCCTTTCGGTCTCAGTCTTCTGAACTTTCTTAGCTGATGTGAATTACCTTCATATATGTTTAACCTTCATCACTGCAAAAGGGAAAAACTGTAGCCTTGACTTTTATTCAAGTCGGGGACGCGTCAATGCATCCATCTGCTGGTAAAAGCTAAGGGTATCGCACTTTTTTTGCAGTTATGCGCTGCCTCGGAGGACTGTTCATGGAGACTTTTGTTGTGGAGGAACAGACTGCGAAATTCAGTCCTTGGGTGCAAGCTCAACTTTCCATATATTGTTTCCTGGCAATGCGCTCCAGGGAGGCCGAAGCTTTGCCTCCCAGGCCCTTTCCTTGGCGTCTCACATGGGCATGGGAGAATTGTGATTGAAACTAGGCTCTCGGTTCTAGCAAAGTTCGACCTTGCTCGGCGCGGTGTCTTTTGTTCTTCAGCGAAGCTAAGTGTACTGCTACCAGTTACCGATAAAATTTCTTCGAGTTTGGTGTGGGCTGTGGAGTTTTGCCTCCGCGAATATAACCGTGCGGTGCGTAATATATATAATCTTGCTAGGCAGGGTGAGTTGGTGAAACCGGGTTCCTGTAAGCTACGAACTTTGTAACTGAAGTGATGCTGAGCGATTTGGCCACACCATTTGGTTAATGGAAATTTTGTTTCCTCTCAGAAAAAAATAAGTATATGCTGCCATCTTCTAGTTTCTCTTCTGAAGACATTGAGTATTCTCACCGTTTGAATTGCACCAACATTGGCACTCGGACATTATTGCGACCTGAAGATGGGGAGAATTTTGGGGAAGCCCCTCTAGGTGTTACACCGGGAGATAAAAAGAAATTGCATGGGCCGGTAGTCTCTGCCGTCCAAAGAACGAAAGCATGATTCGTGTTCTCCAACAATATTCTCGTTCAACAGTTATAATATATAATCTTTGAACAGACAGGTCATCCATCAGCAGAGACCGGATATCCTCCTATCTGAATCATTCCGCCCATCAACTCAACACATTCAACTTTATGCCCACCAGCTAGCTAGACTAAATTCCCCTATATACGTATGCTCTCCAAGCCAAGCATTTCTTCATATGATCATGGCTCAAAATTAACAACACATACAGCTTTCACGTCAGCATGCATGCGCATGCCTTGTTTCTCCTAGTCGCCGCAGTAAACTTATACTCAACTCAAAATTTGTAAAAGTTGATGGTAATCAGTTAGCTTTAACACCACAGATATTCATACACTTTAAACAAGACTAGACTAATTCTAGGTCATGTCTATGTTTTTACTCACTTTAATAAAGAGGAAAGGTGCATGCATGGCCTCTTTATCCTCCACTACTTAGCCCCAGTTGTCTTCATCTACTGCCCCCTAACCCGATTTAGTGAACATAATATTCCGAAAACAATAAAGCAGTTCCCCACTAGCAAGGCCCGCATCTCCTTTAATCACCCCTGTCTATGCAAAGCATCTGAATTTGGATTACTTTACACCATGGCCCATGCATAAGGTTGACTGTTAAGCAGTACTAGCTAAACTGATAATTTTCTTATTACAGTGCCCCTACATGCCCTCCACGTACTCAACATATAATTGCGTGCACTCCCTAAAGAATCTAGCTACAAGTAAATTTAAAGTGCATCAACACTTTATAAAGTAGTACTGCCCAAGGTTTTGGTTACCGGTAGAAAAAAATTCACGAGGGTGGTCGGGATTTCTGGTTACCGCGGTTACCGGAAAATCCCGACCGGTTACCGGACAAATATGAAATCTGAAATTCAAAAATTCAAATTTTTTGGTTCCTAATTTAACCATTTACCAAAAGTTTTCGTTAAAATTTAAAATTTCGGATTTTTTCGTCCGGTATGACCATTTCCCGAGGGTGCTCGGGATGTCCGGTTACCGACCGGTAACCGGATTTCCCGACCGGTAACCAAAACCATGGTACTGCCTCGTCCCTCGTTCGAAAATAGTCCGTTTTTTTGAATATATATATAGTGTGCTGTGAAATACACGCAAGCGGATTTTCTCGTACTTGGCTTGTTAACATATAGAAGTTCTTTTGTCAAGCAAAATTAGTATCAGTATTTTATCATGTTTTTTCCCACATATATATCAAGTATAGTATCGTATCAATATAAATTGATCTATGTTTCAAACATCAGGCATTGGAGACTATAGGGGATTACTAGCTACATGCTAAATATCTAACCAGAAATGCAAGAGTATGAATAGTAAAAGGAAAAGTTGGGAGTTACCATAATTCTATATGTCTGCATGCCGGAAAAGTAATTAGCTAACCAGGCTTTTTACCCTCTGCAGCAGTGCTGCAGTGCTGCTCATCATAGTTTCAACCTCAAGTAAACTATGACTGATGCCTGTTTGTGCTCGGCATGTTGCGTGCATGGTTGTCGCTTGTTTGGCCATCAAACGCCACTACCGCAGATCTCTGACCAATCATATATGTACATAAAACTAATTACGTTGTTCTAACCTCTTACGTATTAACTTATGACACCTACCAGCACAGAGTTGAACAACAGCCGGTCTCTCAGGTCAGTTGGGTCTCGTTTTCATGACGTTATTCAAAAGAAGGAAAAAAAAAACGTTATTGCACTCCAAGACTGAATATGGCATGTACATTATAAATTTGCATGGTCAGTTGCTTTAGCTTCTGGGGCTAGCTAGGCTGCACCAGCAAGTCTAATGTGATGATGACTGAAAGGCCCTGAAAAATTCCATAAGGAAAGCTCTCACCCATGCCTTTAATCCCCACTTTTGGTTTTAATAAGCAGCAGACTCCACTGAGATTCACATCCCCATCATGCCCCACAGAAATAATACTAGTCATCATCAATACTAAATCCATTCTGTTCTTGCAGACAGCTCACATCTGCAGGGTGTTGGTTCCTTTGTGTCCAAACCAAGGAAAGGCTATCCTCCCTCTCTCTCCTGCCATTGCCTTCTGGCTCTCTTCAAGCTGAGGAAAGGTAGCTGCATGCTCTCCTTGCGAGGCCGGCGCCATGGAGGCCAACAAGCCAAGCTACTATCTCTTCACCGTTGTCTTTGCGGCGCTCCTCCTGTCCTCCATGGCCGGTTAGCTTAAGCTTCCCACATGGTTATTGCATTTCTTCTTAGTTAGGTCATGAATGTGCTTTTCCTTTCTGTCCTTGTTAGCTCTTGTGCATCAGAGAAATATTTTGATCGCATTACTTGGTTCTGTGTATGATCCTATGGAGTTCGTTTGGTGCAGGAGCGCAGAGGAAGCTGCTGAATAAAGATCATGCAGGATCGACGATGGTATATAAATGACCCATGCATCTAGTAATCGGTGCATATATATTGTTTGGGTTTTCATATTTCTGGCATTATATTTTCTTCTATCTTCTTTTTTTGACAAAGGGTAGTGTATTAATGTCAAGATGATACCAATTACACATGATATGCAACATATCTAAATTTCTAAACAAGAAACTAAATAGTGTGAGGAAGTCAAACAAAATTTTATTTCAAAAGAAGTACTTTAATTAACTCGTTCTCCTCTTGATCTGGAGAGCACGAAAATTAATAGGACATATGCAACATAAGTTGACTAACTAAGCATTATACTGATCAATGCAATTTCCCCCGATTGGAACACAATTTTTGTATGTGTCAATCTCTGAATCAATTTGTACATAAGTTAAACTGCACTTTTGTTTAACGAGTAGTTTGCACAAACTCTTCGAGAGATATTTTATAACCACAACAATTGGAATCAAGTCATTTGTTATCATTAGGTCACAATCACAAATCAGTCGAATCAAATTAGCAGTGATTTATTCGTATATGCCTTAACATGTCGGACCGAATCATCTCATCACTACAAGATATGCATGTGGCAAGGCGGTATTTTAATAGACTAGATGTTGTATTAGTGTTTCATCCTTTTTATTTTCTGTTGGTTGGTCTTTGTGGCCACCTTATGCGATCCATGATTTTGTAAACTCTGATTCATCAACTCTGCAAAAAAATGTATATGTGCATCAATTGATGCAGCTCTCTTTTCGAGAAAATAATAATCAGATATGCACATGTATATACATCCATACGGTTATCCATTAATTTTACTCAACTATATATAATGTTACTCGTATAGTTGTTAACTGGTTACATCTTTGCGCTTGTGCTAATTAGTTAGTAACAGCAGTGCATGTGTGCATGGGCTGCAGGACACGTTTGAATCATCCATGCAGCAGGAGCAGGAAGACGACGAAGTGTTGGTGGTGGTGCATGGCGGGAGAATCCTCAGGCAGGTGAAGACGAACGACTACGGGACCTACGACCCAACTCCGACCATGGCCAAGCCTCACTTCAAGGACATACCTAACTGATTAACTGACCATCTATACCTGAGATCGATGGCTGGATATAATCTGCTGCTAGGTGCCCCAACGATCAAGATCTCGACCGATGGCCGGGTTAAATGCTGTCACACGTATATGCGGAAAAAGAATATGATATGCGCCATATATTAATTTGTCCTCCAATAAATCTCATCTCATGTATCAACGTGTGATGGGTGTGTGGAACATATATATTTGTATGTATGTACAATGGTTTTTGTGGATATATACACGTCGTGTGCATGCCTCTTTGGTACTCATGGTTGTTGATTACTCTCACGCACGTGCGCGTACTAGAGATCAGTAATTGAAATATTGTATCGTTCTCTCTTGTACCTACGATCATGTGCCAGTTTTTTCTCAAGAGATGCAAATGGTCGGATATGGTATGTATTTCTAAACAATGTAAAAAACGTTGTATTTGGTTTAAACTGAAGGCATTGAACTGCGCTTATCTAGTTCATGCTAAATTTGGAGTCACTAAACATGTTGATATGTATTCTCATCTCTACAAGTTCACACGATATGCAATTATAATTCCCTGCAGTATATTAGGTAGTTTATATACAGTGAAACAGCTGCTAGACAAAAGTACTAAACTGAGCAAGCCTATTGAGGTGAATTGCCAAATGAAATGTTTTTATGTATTTCATGCAGTATGTTTCTAAAGATTATGTGTGTTGTGCTTCGCTTCATACACACCAATTTTCCAAACCGAATTGTTAGGACAGTTGCTGTTTCAATAGAAATTGTCACCAGATTGCATGATTAATAGTGTGGCTTCTTAAAATCTATACTTGCTTTGTTTGTAGAACTAGACTATTAGGTAACAATCTGTTTTTTTTGTAATATCGTGAGAATGCTTGTAGACAATCAGTTGGTTTAACCTGTATGCCTTGAATAATATAATATGATCTTTCCTCCGAAGGTTCTGCAAAGGGAACTGACATTGGCGTGAATGAAGAGGTGCAGAAACTCCATCTGGGAGGCGAAAATCCATGGCCCAATTAAGTGTTTCTTCCAACCACACAGCCTGACACTAAAACTTTATAATTTGTATTCCTTGGTCGCAGGTAGGGAAGTAACACGTCAAATTATCAGGTGGCAACGGTGTCTTCTCTGAAAGCACTCATCGAAAGGAATCGACAACACTGCTGGAACATTTTGCCTATTCTTCTTATCACTGTCTCAGTTCAGACGTAATTTTACGGCTATGGTTGATTCACCGTCTTATTAATGGAAATCCGGTAAAAGTATGGCAGTAATCTAGCTATCACTGTGTTTTTCTATCCTTTTGTGGGCGCGTTAGCTTATCACATAGATATAGTTATGCACACCATAGTAGTACTTCTTTGTAATTTATCAGATTCAGAATTAAGTCACTTTTCTAGTTTAACTAACGAGCTCTTTTACGGTGCTTGGAAAACTACCACAGGTAGTTTCCGGTAGTTCCCCACCTAAAATATTTTAGCCGTTGGATCTGACTCTATCCCCTCTAAATTATGTCAGCCATCCAAGCACCGAAACTTAATTAGTGGGGGTAAAATGGTAATTTGTCCAGGAACAGAATTAGCCTTCCTGCTCTCCTTCGATCCGCTCCTCTCCTCCCCTCGATTCGCGTCTCAGACCGCCGCCACCGTGCTCCTCTCCTCCCCCTCGATTCTCCCAGTCGATTCGCTCGGGCCGCCGCCGTCTCTGTCGGTCGCCGCCGTCCAATTCCTGGCCGCCGACGCCCGTTCCCGCCGCCGCCGCCCGCCAGCCCTCGTCCGCGCCGGGACCTACCTAGGGCCGACGACGTTCGCTAGATCCCGACCGCCCAGCTGGCCCTGCTCCGGTCTCCACTGCTGTTCGGCTCCTCTCGCGTGCCGCCGCCACCGCCAGGCCCTAGAGGTCTGCGGGATCGGAGCCGCCGTCAGGCCCTCAAGGACTTCGTGGCGGCCACCTCTATCCTCTCCTGCGGGAACGGAGGCCACCGATCTCGGTCGAGTGAGGTGCCCCATCGCCGGCCGGAGGATTGTGCACCCCGTCTGGACGCTCTCCGCTTCCTCCCATCCGGGCACTCGTCAATTTCCCGACGTACATTGATATCTTCCTTCCTTAGAAAGCAAAGGTAACTGATTGAATGTTTGTTGTAGACACTAGGAACAATCAGTATGCACCATCAGTTGCAGATCATTAGCATGAATTATCTGTACTATGATTCCAGGACCAATTTTGTAATACATTGGCTGAGATTATTCTACCTTTAAGGCTAAAAGCTAATGAACTAGCATTGTTCTGTTGGCATTCACCCTACCCTCTGAAGCGTAGATTTTCAAAGATTTAATTGAATGGTCTACCTAATGATAGAATTGTGGACTTGAATTAATAGGTCTTAGCCTGTGTGTGTGCGCTGTATAGGTATAGCACTCTTTACATGTAGCGTTTAACTTTACTTCGAAAAGGAGAAGATGTGTACAGATTCTCTTATGCAACCAAAAGCAGATGGAAGAAATTTGTCTTCATTAGTTATGTATACTAGTGGAATTCGGCGCGTCGGCACGTCGCGCCCTTGATGAGAATTTTTGTGATTTTTTTTTTGTTTTAGTCTGACACATCGCGCCCCTGGTTTAAGACAACAAAACCTACATATTAATTATCCATAATTTAAGCTTGGTTGGTGCGACAATCTTCAGTCTATTTTTACCCATGAAGTTGATACAGAACGTGGGAATAACTATTGGATCAGCAATCAGGTGACCATCTTAATGATGACAATTAGCAAAAAATGAGCATGAAAACCAAATATTGTATGTTAATACTATACTACTGCAAGCTGTTAAATCTTAAGTATATGTAAAGAAAGAGGATGTCATCTTGAAATGAATTACTCCTATGTAATGTGGATAATTCATACATAGTGAAACATTCACTCTTTACATGAATTTGAAGGTGGAAACACACTATTTGGCACTTCGAAGGTAGGTAGGTACGTAAAGAACTCCTAGTTGTATAATCTACACAATATGAAGGAAAATGTAATGAGTGAATCCCTATCACCTGCGCATAGAAGAGAAACACCGACGGTTAGTCAGTCGGCGGTCGCCGTAATCAGTATCTGGAGAGGGAGCGGTGGGGTTTACCTGGACGTCGAGCGGTTGAAGAGCTTCACGTCGGCCCCAGCGTGGTGGAAGCGATGAACGGAGCGCGGGCACTTCTTCCGGGCTCGTGGTGGAGGGCGCGACAAAAGTTGTCGGCGGATCTACCGGCCACCGGCGCGAGGGAGTCATTTCCTCCAGGCTGGGTCCCCTCCGTTGCTGGCGTCGTGGTGGACGGCGTGCTGCAGCTCGGAACCGAAGCGTTCCATGGCGGGGTAACCTTGGAGGGCGACGTGACAGAGCGAGCGAGGCAGGGGTGGGAGGGGTGGCGCAGAAAGGGGATCGAGGGAGAGAGACGCAGGCGGCGGCGCAAGAAGGGGATCGAGGGAGAGACGGAGAGCGACGCGTGCGGTGGGCTGCATAAATGACATGCGGACCGTTCGATCCGCGATCGACGGGGCGGAGGCGGCCGCGCACTGTAGTTTTCGCGACGCTATAGTGGTCGTAGCGCGGAGAGGCCGGCGCCGTCGCCTAAATATATTTAGGTATGTTTTAGGGAGAAAAAAATCTTGAAAAAAATAAATAAGGAGCGAAAAGTATCCGGGATTGTAGCTGCGCGATGCTACAGTACCCGCCGGGAGAAAAAAAATCTTAAAACATATACTTTTCACGTGCATGTGAACAGTACCCACCGACTGTAGCTTCGCGGCGCTACAGTACCCGGGGCGCTCTCCCGGGGCGGCAATCTTAGTGTCTTTTATATATAAAAAGTATATGTTTTAGGAGTGTCTTTTATATGTAAAAAGTATATGTTTTAGGGAGACCAAAAAAAATCTTTTTTTAAAAAAAAAAAGTGCAAAAAAAAAAAAAACTGTGCATGTGAACAGTACCGTCGGGTACTGTAGCTTCGCGCGACACTACAGTAACCGGGGCGCTCCCAGGCCGGCAATCTCAGCGTCCTTTATATATAGAGTAATAATCACATTTAATCAGGGTAACTTATCAAATGCACTGTATGTTGTAGAAACAGTTGTATATTTGTGAGGTCGCAGGCTCACAGGTTGAGTGTTTGTAAGATCACTTTGATCAGATTTCGTGCAAGCAACCTGCAGAGATCTTGCTGTGATGTCGTGTCGGAACTGTTGTTTTTAGTGACATCATGGAACACGAGTTAAACTAGTTAAAAATGTGTGAGCTAGGTTCATTGGTTTTTTGGATATACGCATGCAGTATGTGGTGTGCTGCTACTGGTATGTTGATTCCATGTAATGGGTGCCTCCATGTACTCTTGGTTTTTGGTTCCCTGGGTTCTGTCCAAGTGAAGTATGGACAGGATGATGTTCCGTGTTCTGCCAGTTTGACATACCTCCCGTGACATAGGGTGAAAATTCACCCATTTTATTAGGAACTAGCGGATTTTAAATTTGTTGTATCCACACCTTCTTGGATAGATCAGCATTTTCTGGAAAGTCTATACTCTATCTTAATCGCCACCAAACTGAGGAATGGAGAGGGTGGACGGCTACCTCGATAGTCATAACTTTGTTTACACATGAAGTCAATATTTCACCTCTTTGGTACACAGAAGCTTTGTTTACTGTTCATGGTTGCACAATCATAACTGATAAGCTAAAAAAGCATACAAGGAACTTTTTCAACCAGTAAAAAGCTACATATCGGAGCATGCACAATATCAATTTTACCATGGTTTCGATCAGCCCTTAAATTACCATGCCACTGTTAACTTCAATTTTGAGAGTAGTGTCGCCTCATCACTTAGTCTAATTGATTCCTTTTCTTTGCAGTTTGCGCTGGCATATCATGAATATGTGTTCTACAGCAGCGATGAGGGAGAGGATGAACCAACAAAATATAACCCTGACAGTATCGTACCATCTGGACAAGACATACAGCTGGTAGAAATATCTGTTTTGGATGCAGAAGTTCGAGTTTCATCAAGTTTATTATCCCGTGACACAGATTTGCCTTAAGCCATGCCCTCGTGGAAGAAGCTGTTACCTCTGCCAAACAATACGACCTATCAAACTTTCTGAATTTGGGGACTTGTCTGATTACCATTGTGAGGTTACTGCTATTCTTAATCCAAGAAAACAATGATAAAGTTCTTTGTGCGGTGATGTATATTCGTTGGGATGTAAATGGGTAGTGCTATTGGGTTTATTCTCAATTGAAAAGTAGAAATGTATCATGCATTACTTGGTCCTGTTTCAATTTTCGCCATTCAACATGGCATGTTCATTTCTTTAGAGAAATGTGAGCTCAAGTGACATGTCAACTGAATTTTTTTTAGATAAAGAGTGTTTATTGATATCGAGAAGATACAACATGCACCCAGCCTCTGCAACAACGCAATAACCGAAGCCATTACGGATGCACACAGCCAAAAGACAATAAGAAGAAGAAATAAAAAGAAAAGTCTCGCTAAAGAGTTACATTCCTTGCAGCAGCCACACAACCACCACCAAAACAACACCTGATGTCCAATTCTTCAAAAGCAACGCCTTCAAGAAGAACAGTGTCAGGCACAACCAATTAAGGCCAGACCTTGGGTTTTCACCCTGAAGATAATCCTCGCTCTCAAAATAATGTCTTCAGCAAGACCACTGTCAGGCACAACCAATTAAGGCCAGACCTTGGATTTTCACCCTGAAACGTAGGACTTTGGACTTCACGAATGTTGTCGCCCCCACTTACATGCCGCTGCTCCAGGTCATGAAACACCAAGCCAATTCCTCATCAGCACAAGGAATCAAACCACCATTGCCAGTCCTCAGATCTCGCCTTCCATGTCATTCTCCGCCAGCATCATGGAACGAGAAAGCGTGCTCCATGATATTAACAGCCAGCAGAGCTTCGAAGCGCTCCCTCTGAAACCAAACGGTCAGAGAAAAACATGGGTGCGCTCGATCGAATACCATCCGTTCCAGCAATCTCCAGGCATGAGACGCCCAATGGAGTTCGTCGGCGGAGCTTTCCGAAACACGACTGTCCAGCCAGATCGATGGGGATAGGCATCTGGTAGATCATCATCTTCGCGCGAGAAGAACCCTAAGACCACCACCATTATTCTTCAACCTCGCAAGCCCCGACGCCGCGAGGATTCCCTCGAAGTCTCGCGGGTGGGATGGCGGGATCAGCGAAGGCGATGCCTTCGACAAGGTAACGACATGAATGCCGCCACCGCCTGCCGTGACCGTAGTCATGGCTCGGTTTTCACCGGAATCCACGCCTCCCCAACCCGCCGCCTCAAACATCTGGTCGATCTCCTCCAGCGAAGGAGAAGGCCACCTACCACCATGCCGAGGGCACAGCCCCCGGCCTCCTCAGGCTGCGGGTGGAGCTCAGGTCAACCAAGCCGTGATGGCCCGGCCACCCTGACCGCCGATGCTCCACCGTCGCCTTGCTGTAAATCCCGTCGTTGTGGGCGCTGCCACGCTGAGGAGACCCACCGCTGAGGAGAGCCGCCGCCACCACCAACGCCACCCGGATTCGCCAGGATACGCACGGCGGCAGCGGCGGAAGAGGGAGACGCGCGTGGAGGGTCGCGGCCGGGAGGAAGGGGACGCCCCGGCGCGGCGCAGCACCGCCGCGCGGAGGCGGGTGGCCGCCGGGAGGAGAGGAGAGGTGGCCGCCGGGAGGAGAGGAGAGGTGGCGGCTAGGGTTGGGAGGAGAGGAGAGGTGGCGGCTAGGGTTGGGAGAAGAATCACATGTCAACTGAATGTGTCAGCTAAATGTTTAACATATGGACAGGTGGAAACACCATACTAATTTACCGTTTCTAATGAGGCAGGTGCCTGCTGAATGTGATTCCCTTACTTGTTCCCCCAGTCTCTATAGTGAAAATCATAGTGAGAACATAATGGTTTCACACAAAAAGAAAGAGTTGTCCATTGTTTGCATGTCCAACCTATCGACTATGTAAAGAAAAACTGATCATCGGTTCAGTGATTGGATAATGAAATGTCAGAATATACTTTTTGCAGTATAAGTTATGTTATATACCGACTTCCGTTTTGAAAACATTATATATAGAAAAATATCGAGCTAATTAAATCCTAACTGGTGATTATATACATTGCTTCATGGCATCCGCGTGCACTTTCAGTCCATAGCACTTGTGCTTCTCTGATTCCGCACACACTGTAAAGATCGGGACACCATGTCCCTGAAGACGTGGATGGTCTCATCCAGTAGGTCATGTCGGTGGCAAGCTGTCATGTAGCTAGTCCAGGCTGCATCAGGTAATTGTCTCAAGCACTTGCCACTGTCATGCCGATTGCTCTCGCAGTACAACTGCAACAATGAGATACCGGTATCACCACATACGTTCTCCGTTTTTTGACAAGCGCATGTACCTGTTCCCCAAAGCTTAGTTTGCTCAACCGAGCAAATGACCGTAGCACTGCTAAAATGGCTTCGTGCAAATCACCAGCGAGCCCCTGTCTTCGCGACAGATGCAGGTGAAGAGGCTTATTTCTTCGTCAGAGTAGGCCGATACCACGGTTGCCTATGTGATGCCGTTTTTGACGAGCATTTTGTCATACACCTTGCGGCCAGCTTCTGTGTCGTCACAGCTCGCATAGGCGAGAAGCAACCCGTTAGCCAGCAGGGGGAGCCCCGATGCAACTTGACGTGATGTGGGCGTGCACAGCGGCCACCTCGGCGGCATCAATGAATCCCTGAGGAGGGAGATGTAGACGTCCTCGCGCGACGCACAGCTCATCCATCAGGCGAAGCACGACGCGATGCATAGATCTTCTCATTTTCAGCTTCTAATTCGTTGAGGCGTTGGTGTAAGATGCATCGTCCTCTTGGCTGCCACAAACATGCGGCGACGGCCGGCTGCTGCTACTAGCGGGGAGCTGAGGGACCGAAAACTACGAAAGGCCGTCCACTGCGCTCGTGCCCGGTTGCTCCTGCTGGCACAGAGGTAGCAAATATCCATGAATCACTGCTGTAATCCTGCGCAGCGCCGCGGTCAACTCGACGCGTCATCCTCGTACGCCAACTGCTTCTTCCTCGCGCCTGGTTGCCAAAGGCTGCCGGAGAGGTAGAGAGGTCTGGTGACGGCGCCCGCGGCCAGCTGCTGTTGCTGGCGGGGAGGTCTACAGCGCCAGCGACGGCGCATGTGAGCGCTGCTGCTTCTGGCCACGAGATGAACGAGGCCACCGATTTGAGCGCCTACAGCCAGATGCTGGTGCCGGCAGGGAGGTGGGGAGGGAAAGCCGCCAATTTGGCCGCCCACGACGAGAAAAACAGTTGCCGGCGCCGAGTTTGGGGAGAGGGCGCTGCTGTCGGCGGCGAACTTTGGGGGAGGGGCGTCGATAGAAAGACACGATATAATACGGTGGGGTCGGTGGGACGAAGTTACCTAAATAGCCTTTAATATTCGATAAAAAATAATACAATTTTGGTAGTTTTAGGTAGTTTCTGGTACTTTCAAACTAGTAGTTATGGGTAGCTCATATTTTAGTACCGTCAGATTTAATCGGATGGACGGTTATTAAAAATACAAGTACTCTAAAACTTGTATTAACTAAATATTGTTCGATCAGTACATCGAACCCTAGGAAATTAAAGAACAAACATCTTGTGGCCCTAGACACCCGATTAGTGATTGTGTAAGGAAATAACATACATCTCACTGAAAAAATATACACCAGACGAAGCAAACACTAGAAAGTGTTTTTGGAGGATGAGCTCCACGGAGCTTGTTTTTTGAAAAAAAATTAAGTCCACATTTTGAAGTTTCAAAAAATTCTGCAAACAAATCTAGATGTTGGCAAAGACGTATTCTACGGTTTTGCAAAGTTTCAGCCTGAAATACTTAGTATTCTGTCCTACACAAAAAAGACAAATCTGAAATTTTTCGAATTTTTCACTGTTTACATCTCAGATCTAGAAATTTGTCATTTTTACACAGATCAAAATACAGTATATTTCACATTGATATTTTACACACTGGTATAAATAATCATGATCTACTTCTAGGATATTTTTCACAATTTTTCGAAACTTGTAAATATCTTTTATGAATTTTTCAAAAAAAGGAGCTCCATGGAGCTCATCCTCCAAATAACCGCACTCCAGCACACACACCCTAGTAACATCTTATAACTCGGTTTAGGCGAACATTAGTTCCACTCGCGTCTCGCGTCGTTCCCCGCAAGCGACCGAGGCGCCCCTCCCGTCTCCCCCGTCTTTGACCCGTTATCTCCCCTCCTCCCCTGCGGTGCTGGCGGCGGCTATCCCTTCCCCGTGCGCTTGGAGGACGACGTGGGGTGCGTCCAGCCGCCGGCTGTGCGGTGAAGATCTGTTGTGAGCTCGTGTTCGGCGGTTCAGCGTAGCAGAGGCGGGTCACAGGGGCCTTGGGGTCCGGCGGCGGTGGCAATGGAGGGTCGGTGGTGCGTCTGTAGGTTAACTGCCATGCTCGTGGCGTTTCTCGGCGGCTCGTCACACTCTTCCTCGACGGGTGTTTCCCCCAGCTGGTCGTAGCAGCTGGGTGCCATAGCTATTGAGTTGTGGGGTTGATGACTCCCAAGTGCAGGAGATCAATTGTAGTACCTTTCAATTAGAAAAGGTTGTCGAACCCACGAGGAGCTGAAGGTATTGGTTAGCAAGATTGATAAATAAAACAATAAAAGATGCAAGTGTTTTTGGTATTTTTGGTTGTATAGTTGCAATGCAGAAAATAAACAGTAGCAAGTCAAAGCTCTCAAAGAGAGAAAGCCCAATCCTCTTATGTGCAAGAGGACAAGCTCAAGTGATGTGTAACTTATATGTGGAAAACGTTCCCGAGGGCGGCATGGATATTGCTAGGCATAGAGATTTATTAAACAACACGTTGAATATCTTGTCAAGTTTTAATCTTCTTTGGACGGAGCCATTATTAGGTATAGCTAAATAAATAAACTACAACCCCTTATGATGGATCATGTGGCCAAGTAAATGACTGCACAAGAATTATTAAGACATAAAGTCCCACCATAGCATTACACTCTAAGGTCCCCGATACTAATACCCTCATAATATAACTTCATGATTCGGTCCCAGGTTTACATGTCCTCCCAAGTCTCCCTCAATTCATTATACTACGGTGTTCTCCTATGAGCCCATATAGGTGAAGTGTTGTGCAGTCGACGTTCGCACAACACCATCATAGAATCACATAAAAGATAAACTCTTGACAAAATACCAACACATGTTATATATAAATCATTGCCAATTCATCCTATGCCCTCAGGAACATATGGGAACTACTCACAACGTGCAAACATGATAATATTCAGTGGCATAAGTGGTACAACACAATCTGAAAATATAACTTCACCACCAAATAATGACAAGTACTCAATCACAAACATGAATAGTAGCACAAGACAAGTATCTAGGGTATAGCAACTCTCAAACTACGAGGGGAACGGAGTGGATCACGGAGATGATGATGGAGATGGTGCTGGTCTTGGTGATGGTGATGGTGTAGAGGCCTCCTCCCACGCCAAGGAGGAGAGGTGATGACGATGACGATGATTTCCCCCTTCTCCGGAGCTCCGGAGCAGCAGGATCTGATCCCCCTCGGAGGGAATCAGGAGTTTCGCCGCCGCCGCGGCCTCGGATGGACTTGGAAAAATTAGGGCGTAACTTTTCGGGGAGGACGAAGGCGTCGATAAAAAGCCCCAGGCGAGGAGGTGCCCGAGGCCCCACTTAGTGGGTCCCACGCGGCCAGGTACTTGGGCCGCGTGGGCCCACCCCTTTTGGGCCTCGTGGCTCTCTCTCTTCGGTCTTCTTCCCTCTGCCTTTCTCTCGACGAAAAACCAGCTGTGTATTTTCCCTTTTATTATTTGAGTCCTGTAGCTCCTGAAACATTAAAAACAAGAAAAAGGAGGTTTTCTGCCTCCCAGAAATTAAATACCAAAAATAGGGACTTTGTATGAAAGTCCCATAAATCATCTAAAACATGTAAAAACAATGATATAACAATGCAAATAACATTCTAATATGATACTAAAAGTTGTATAAATGATGATATAAAATGCACGTATCAACTCCCCCAAGCTTAAACCTTTACTCGTCCTCGAGTAAGTAAGGACATAGATCATTACATGCATCAATGGACTTATGGTTGATAAATAAATACGAGCATTGTATCATCATCATATTCAGTTGCAATGTAAGATTAATGAACTAAAACTCATACACATGAGGGCAACATAAGTAGAAGCTCTAGCAATCACCCCTTACTTTTGAAAGCAAATAACCATTGTATGTTGGACAATTGAATCATACTATTTTTCACATGCTTTTGCTCTATAATGGCCATAGAGTATTGATGAAAATCTGAATATAAAAGGTGGACACTTTGGAAAGATATATATATGAGTAGAGGTAAAGAATGAATAAGTTTCATCTAACTTCTGAACTTCTCTACTTAAGTTAATGATTGTAATGTGGTAATCCTTGGTGTCAAGCTCTCATTCCCCTATCATAGCATCTTGAATGATTAAGTTTAAAGTGAAAGCAAATATGAGTATGTGCTTGACAAAGTACAGGTTGAAAGTCTCATGCCCCTTGAATACAAGTACCTACTCCATGTGTTACTCAACTTGGAAAACAAAGCAAGTTCAAGTTAAATATCATTGTAAGTAATAATAGTATCATTAAGAGCGTCAACTGGGGTACCTCTTGTCCCAGGATATGGAACAAGCCCATATCAAAATGACAAGACAAACAAACACAATGAACAATCTCAACACCCTTTTTATTTACCATTGGATAGCTTTTTATTGTAAGGTGTATCACAGAAGGTTCACCATAGCATGTAAGTAAATTTCCACCATGAATGATGCATGGCTTAGATTAGCGGCCCAGGCGTCTCTCTAACCATTTATACAAACTCATTTAAACTCACTTCATTTCCTCATTTATTTCACCCATGGTAAGCATCCATAAACAAAAGTACATGATATCAACTAAATGAGAATGTGCAATGTTGAAAGCTTGCCATGTGACAGCACATATGAGCTAACTCTCAAAAGACATTTGTCAAGCCCACAACATCATAATTTTAATCACAATGGGTCATATTTTATTTATGCAATAAAAGTAAAGTGTGCATCAAGTTCGAGAGAGCTCTATAACCAACTTTTCCCATAACAATCAACAACATAAGCATTTTAATTCAGAGGTATAGATAACACAAATATCATGATAAACATACTCGGAATAGCATAAAGCTAATAGGTAGATATGGTGGACTCACTGGAAAAACTTTGGTTGAAGGTGTTGGAAACAAGTTTTTACTTGTTGGAATTTTTGGGCTAGCAAGAGGGAGAAAGTTGACCATCTAAATGCATGCATGAGTGTCCATAGAACTAACCATTCTCTTTACTCATTTTATAATGGGGTGATTCTACAATTGTCCAACATACTCAAGTTAATTAGTTCAAGGCAAGATGTGACTGAAACTTCTAAATATGCCACGCTCATTTGCATGAGTGTTACCCATAAATCTCCAACAAGGGAATCATGGATGACACCATACTTTCATATTCATTGATAAACCACAAGATAGAGATACATGATAATGCTCCATGAGCTCACACACGCCTAAGAGATATTGATAACTAAACGATAAAGCAAAACACACCATGACTAGATAGATATGATAAACTAGTAGAGATAAAGACTAGGTGGAACTCCCCCAAGCTTGACGTCTTGCTAGAACCACTTCTGCTCTTTCTTCTTGTCTTCATAATAATTATCTTCAAGTTTTCCAACAATGCTCATCATAAGGTTGTAGGCTTTTTCAAACTCCCTTGCAGCTTCTCCCAGTTTTTCCATGAGATTCTTCTCCACCGTCTCCTTGCAAGGCTTCCACTCCGGGCTTGGTACTTTAACATTAGGGATCTTACGATCCCATTCACCAGGATAGTTCTCTTGGGTGGCACGCTTGAATTCCCTGTCAATAAGAGTAGAAACCACGTTTTTGCTAGCAAGTGCGTGCCTAGGAGCCTTCCCTCCTGTGCTCATGCGAGCCGTCTGCCTCTTGTTTCCAAGAGACACGTTCACCCTCACACCAGCAACGGAGATAGGAGAAGGTGGTGCTGTTGCAATAGGTGCGATGTCGACGAAGGGCTTGTATTCTTTCTCTTCCGCTTCCTCCTTCTCCATCTCCTCCTCGTCGGGCTTGTAGTCTTCATCATCCGAGTAGTCCTTCCTCTTCCTATTCCTTCTCCATATGGACGTGGGGCTGTTGCCCTCGAGTTCATCATCATCATTGTCCATGGAGGAGCATTGGAAGGAGTCTCCCGAAGACATAGCTAAAAACCTGACAGGCAGAAACAGCAAAAGCAAAGATCGCTCGAGAACGCTCGGTGCGAGATTAGATCAACGAAAAGGGGTATATATTGACGGTTTTTAGGTCAAGACGAAGCGTCGGAGTCGAAAACGAGATGGAACGGGACTCCGAGGGGCAAAAGGTGTAACAGCCCCACTTTTGGTATTGTAAATTTTGAACCAAAATTTTCACTTTTCTTTCCAGTCCTGCATCATGGCATCCATGCATTAAGGTGTTCCACTTGAAACAGTTAAACTTGACAAACAAAAGTTAGCAAGTTAATATATTTGTCAAGAAAGTTCCAAGAGTTCACAAATAATAATTTTCACTTGCTCTCAAATTAATAAGGAAACATCAAATTGAAATTAACCAAAAATACCATAATCCAACCTTATGAACAAATGTTGCTCAAAACATTTTATTTTGCAACACCAATTTTTGTGGTGCTTCTACATGTTATTGGGAGGCTACATGAATTTTCTAAGATTTTTGTAAAAAGTTTAAGTGCCTCAATAAAATTCCTGAAATGCTACTGGATTTAAAAGAAACAGAAAAAGGGAGAAACCAGAGAACTACAGGGGGCTTTTTGCAAAAATGCCATCGTCTTCTGTAGCGACCGCACGCCGAGCTGCTCGAGCCGCGCCAGCTCGCCGCCGTGCCCTCCCCTGCCCGTCGCTGGACCGCGCGAGGAGGATAAGACCACCACCGAGGCGTGCTCTCTCCCCCCTCGAAATATCTCGCCCCCACTCCCCGTTTCTCCGCAGCCATGGCCGAACCCTAGCCAGCTCGCCGTCGCACATCGCCGCCGTTCCAGGCCGCCCCGAGCAGATCGAAGACCGCCATTGTCACCGCCGCGTCCTCCTCTCCTTCCCCGCACGAGGAATCACAGAAGGAGCCCGGGATCGTCGCCGCCTTGCTCGTCTTCTTCCTCTCCGGCAGCCGCGCTTCGAGGAAGCTCGCCGTCGCCTTCGACCTCCTCCTTCCTCGCCGAGCTCACGTACGCGTCAAGGGTGAGCAGAGCAACCTTCCGGACATCTCCGTCCCCTCCATCTCCCTCTGGTTCGTCGCGTAGCCGTAGTTTCCGCCGTAGCCGTAGCACACCTCCGCCGTAGCTCGTCGCCGGAGCACTTCCCGGCGACCTTTGTAGTCCATAGCGCCGCCATTCGCCTCCCCGTAGCGCGGCGAGCCTCTGGCGTTGGTTCTCGAGTGCCAAAGGGTGCTGGAGCGCCGTGGCGTTGCTCGACGACGCCGGTGGTCACCGCCGCCGCGCGCCGGTCGCGGCTTGAGTCAAACTGGCCGTGGGCCGCGGTGCAACTCGGACGCCAGCGTGGACATGGACCCCACGGGTCAGTGGCTACGCTAGCCACTGGCTCGGTGCAAAACGTTTCGTCGTTTTCTCTGGAGAATCTAAAAAATAAAAGACAGGAATTGGATAAATTTGTAAAATTCATATCTCCTAAACCACTTGTCCAAAAATTACAAATAATATATCAAAATGTTCAGAAAAGTAAATGGAGTCTATTGTTATCACTCACACATCCAACTAAATTAGTTTAGTTGCTGTTTTATCAAATTAACTAAAATGGCAGAAAAGAAATACTTTTGTAAATTCAATAACTTGATGAATAATGATCCAAAAATTGAGTTTGATATACCAAAATGTTCAGCAACTAATGTACTTCATGTTTCACCTTGTTTCCCAACATGGATACTTAGTTTAATGTGGTTTAAATTAATTTGGCTAAAATGGCAGATTTGAAATGGATCTTATAAATTCAATAACTTTTTATTGGTTTATCAGAAAAATGTGTTTAATATATCGAAATGCTCAGAAATTTATGAACTAACCATTAACATCAATTGCATGCATGTTTGAGGAACATTTCAGTACTGTACATTTTCAAAAAATGGCTAATTCCATTAAGTTTAAATATGGGGATTATTCCAAACAATGTAATAAATATAATTGGGACCCCATTTAACTTGTTGGCCATGTTTAATACTTCTATGGTGCATTTAAAATGTCATATCATCATGTGCTTGTGCATTGCACATGTTTTATATGGTGTGGTATTTGATTGTGCTTTTCGGTGTTCTTATACATCGATAGATCAAGGAGTCGGGGTTTCTCCACAATACCCTGACGACCCGTATTACCAGCCTGCTGAACAAGGCAAGCGTAATCCCCCCTCTGAGCATGACCCCTCCTATGTTTTCCGCAAATATTTTCTCCACTATAATATTGCATGCGGTTCCAAATGTCAATTTGGTTGGATTAGAGTATCCTATTAGTTGCATTATTTTTCCGATGCCATTACCTGTTTCCCTCCTAATATCCATAGGATTGTTTTGTTGTCCTGAGTTACTTGACTATGTTATGTATATGCTTAGCCATGCTTAGTAAATGCTTAGTTGTCCGGTGGATATTTCATT